>CANXYI011267529.1:0-12305 GCA_948208565.1 Hura crepitans | reverse complement strand
TCTCTAATGTACTTACTTCCTAAGTAAGCATCCACATGTTAACTCTAAGCACCTCTATGCTTACAACTTATGAGAACTACTGCTTAATCCAATTAAGAAGTATAACATGTGCTGATCTTTCCACATTAACAATGTCCCATTTTATTAATACTATGATCAGGGATATTTAGGTATATTACATTTGGATGCAATAAGAATCTCATATCATGAACACTTTATAATTTCCTCTACAGTGTGATTATATACTAAAGGCTTTATAACATGGTTTAAGATGTTGCAAATAATTATAAGTAATTTATAAAAGTACCAGGATATAAAGAAAAATGCCTTATAGTATGAATTCACAAGGTTTAAATACATGAATACTACCTTATTACATGAGCTTTAGGGCTTACTTCTAACAAAAAAAAGAAAAAAGAAGAGGGGTAAAAAAGGAAGACAATGGGAAATTGAGGAAAATAGAGAGCAAAAAAGAAAAGGAAACTAAGAAAGAGGTGAGGCAGGGAGATCAAACCACGATGACAAAGAAGAGATTCTTATTTTTAACCATTTAGACCTAAAATTCAAAAGAAGTGGGAGCGAAAGAATAAGATATAATGGATAGGAAATTTGCCTAGGAGGAAGAGCCGACTATGGCATGTCTTTAAGGGGATTATAGGGAATTTTGATGAGTGGAGGAGTCGACTATGAGAATTCCACTATCAAGGTTTCTTTAGTGGAAACAAGAAAGGAGAAAGGAGTGAAGGACAACAATGGGAGAATGGTAATCAATATTAGTTAACTGAAGATTTAAGGATTCAGTTCAAGGTTACAATAGCTAATAAATGGAAAAAAATAAGAGATTTATGGGTGTTTAACATTGACTATTTTAGACACAAATTGAGCAGTTCCTTTTTAGGTTAATAGGTAAACTAATACTACTTTAAATTATTTTGAGAAGTTCTTAATATTGTTGAAAGAGTTTATAGTAGATAGGTTCTAATTAATGAGTAAGGGTGTAATTAAAGTTTAATTAGGAAAGGATTAAAAACTCGGCTTCGATGTAAAAAGGTTACTGGGGAACCGAAGCCATGGGAAAGGTAATTAGAGGATTTTGATAGGATTAAGGGTTAAAGCAATGATGTGGGTATAAGCTACTGTATTAGTGTAATTGTAGTAGGCATTTGGTTATAGTAAAGTTTGGTACGAGAATGAGAATAGTAGTAATGAGGTGGTACAAGGGTGTGTGCCAGATGTAGCAACTGTAAAGGGTATTAACGTATTAGAGTAAGAACCTTATGAGTAATAGTTATGTTATATATTGATTTCAAATAGGTATAAATGAGGTTCCTTTAGAGGGTACAAGTTCATTTCACAAGGGTAGAAAGGAATTAAAAGGGAAAAAGATATGGGTTGATATAGAATGGGTCAGGTGGTGTTAAGGAAAGGTAATGGGGTGGATACTTTATATAAGGTCAATAGAGTGGAAATGTACATTATGGTTGTGCTATGGTTAAAAATATAAAGATAATGACATACATATAATAATTAGGAAATTTGATTATATATAGAGAGATAAAAGGAAGTGGAATCTTCCAAGAGTGAGGATAAGGGCTCCAAAAATGTGAACCAAAGTAAGAGTAAAAGGGAAATAGGATTGAGGTAAGCATTCCAGCACATTCCTTTCCCAAAATAATTGAATGTTCAATTGGTAATTGTGCTTTAATTTACTTTTAAGATACTTTATTGCTATAAATGAGAACTTAGTATATGAATAGGTGTATAGAAGCCCCTAATTGTAATTGCATTGGTATGGAAAGGAAAGATTAGAATATAATAAACCATAGGTTAGGGTACCATATGAATTATAGAGCTATGTTGTAGTGAGTAATTAATGTTTCTAGGAATTGGGTAGATGATATTTAATAGAAGCTTAGGGGAAACTAACTTAATAGTTACTTATATATGTGTGTTTTACTAACCAGCTTATGAATGGTAGTTTAATTAAAAGATATCCTTTATGCTAAGTAAAGAGGTAAAAACCCCTAGTCCTTACAGGTTATACTTTAAGCCACATATGCATGTCATCTTATATGAGCTTTCTTTTGTATATTAGTTCCAGTTCTTTGAGTTACATACACATGTATAAATAAGTATTGTAAAACATAGCTATTCCTAAGTGGTAGTAAATATTTAACTGCTATAGATGGACTGAACATAATATAAATATCTCCTTTACACCTTTGTAGAACCTAAACCATGCACATAAAGTTGATTATGTAATTTTAATTGTTATTGAAAGTATTTAAAGAAGTCCTTAAATGTAAAGATAGGACACCTATACATGTAGCCAAGATAATAAGAGTAAAGTGTAATACTAAATGGACAAGAGCCTATAGTAAACCTTTATAAAATTTAGGATAGGGTAGCATTGGCATGCCAAAGAGAGATTTAGGTAGATTTGCAGATTATCAAGAATTAGCACTAATACCATATGAGTTTTACAATCTGATATAGCCCAGGCACACAGATCTTATGTTTATCTGTTTGGCTTTGGCCTCAAAGTGAGACAAGAGGATTGAGCTAGACCACCCTTATCTCAAATTATATGATTCAAATATCAAATATCATTTATCCTTCCTCAAGGTAATTTTAGGAGAGTGTTACCAAGGGCTCTGCAAAAACCATTAACATTAGACAGAAATACATAAAGACCAAGAATTCTGATATAGTATAAGATTTGCACATACTATAAAAAGTACATTTGCTTGTATATAGTTCATCTAGTGAAGTCTTACAGTTGATGAGTTATAATAACTAGAGTTTAAATATATAGTTAGCATATGAAACAAATAGGATACAACTAGTCATATACATTATCAAGCATAAACATAAGTTAGTATACATGTAACTAATAGAACATAATAACATATGTAAATGTTTGACTGGTATTAACATGCCTCTATGAGTGCGACATAATAGTACATAGATATACGGTATTTGGAATAAGTTATATGCCTCAGATTTATGAACAAGGAGTAGATATATACCTAAGAGCATTTATAATTGTAGCTTACCTAAGTATTCATATGTAGTATAGTTTGGTGTTATGAACATGATATTTCTTAAGTGTAGCACCAACATCCTTAACATTGGGAGAACTAATAGAATTGGTTACTATATACATGGGTTATAGGAGGATGTTGAGGAGCAAGATACCTCACTTGAGCAATCTTGCCAGAATCCCACTATGCCTTACTACCATGGAAGACATCTAAGGTAGTAGTAACATGTTATATAATGTGCATATAAATAGATGGCATAGTAGTATATTCTTATCTTGTAATTGTATGTAAATACATAGCACGCACGTAACCAAAACATCATATAAATGTATTATAGACATGACATAGGAACTAGTACCATCCACCAAGCTTGGCCATGTCACACCTGCCTAATGGTGGGGTTAGAAAGAAGAGTATGTTTGTGTATTTGAGTAGAGGGTTGCAAATTACTTATTTGATGTATTGGAAGAGTTGATAGTACATGATAGGTTAGTCGACTCGAACCAGATAGGTTGGTCATGTCCTCAGGTTTCAATAAGGGTAGGAGAACCTTGCGACTTGCTAACACGCCATGTTACATGTGTTAGGTGAGGAACCACAAGGTTGATGATAGTTGTATGTTGTAAAAAAAGTGTCTTTCATATAAGTCAAATTTTTGTAAGGCCTCCAAACAGCTGTTATGCTATCAAACTTTTAGTTAGTGTCATCAATGCAAATAGGGAAGCATCTCCTTATCCTTTTTCTAAATGTGAATTGGGGTAAGGGAGTGTAATAGACCAAAATCAAAAACCTGAAGAACCGATATGGCATTTCAAGTATAAGGAGAAAAATGCTAGAATTTTGATTCAACTTTAAATAAATTTAGACTGATCTTCCTTTCTGATTTTAATCCCCCTTAATAACTTCATTTTCATATAAATTTTATCCATAATCATTTTGAAATTTTTAGTTCTCTTTAGTCCAATTAGAAAATTTTGAGTCTTAAAAGACATTATTCACGTCTTGGGAAACACTATTCATAAATCTCGAGATTTTTCAGATGTTACAAATCCTTTTTTAGAGAGATCTATACTAAACCTCTTTAGCATCTTATCTATGTATGTAGACTTTATAAGACCTATCACTGTGAAAGACTTATTGCATGCAATAGGAATCTCACATCATAAACTCTTTATGATTTCCTCTGCACTATGATTTTATACTAGGGACTTTATTACAAAGTTTAAAATAATTATCAAGAAAATGAATTAACTTAAGCATTAAGTAATAAAGAATGCCTTTCATTATTAATAAATGTTTAATGTACATAAAATATCCCTATTACATATATACTCTTAAGCATACAACTAACACGTTCCAATATTGTATACATGTTATCCAGTCTATGAGTTAGTCTTAGAATATATTATAGGTTATGAAAACTTAAAGCTAATGACTATTATTCTTAACTATAGACATTGTGAAATAAGTATGATTGTGATTATTATGAATGATGCTTTACTTATCTTTACTTTATTTAAATGATGAAAATGTAATGTGACTACTCCTATGACATGAGCACAAGGGTAAGTATAGATAAGTCCTTTTATTAAAGACACTATGAATGGATGCATTATGGCGATAAGTCCTTTTATTAAAAACACTATGAATGGATGTATTAGGGCAATAATTATATTGAATGTGGCAAATGATATACATGTATACACACACACTAAATTTTATTACTTAGCGCGTTGATTTTTTTATGCATAAATTAAAGATAATTGGCTTTGATAGATGATATAATTGGAAGTGGGGATCCATAAATGAAAGCATATTTTGACGATAGTATGAGTATGACTCATTTGAACATTATTTCATTTGTTTATTCCTTTATTTTTCATTACTTTTGGGGATGGGATATAATCGAATTTATTCATGATTTGGATTTATTCATAACTAATAAAAATAATTAAATTAAAAAATTAATTTTAATATATTAAAATATAAAATAGATAAATAAAGACTAAAAATTTAATATAATTATTTTGAAATATAAATAAAAATGACAAATTTTTTAATTACCTATTTAATTAATATTGCAATAAAGAAATTAGTATGAAAAATGCAAAATTAGTTAAAGTGATATTTGCCTAATTATTCAATAGTTAAAGTTTTCATAATAAAAAAATTAGTAATAAATATTTTTTAATGTCACTAATAAATTGGATTTCATTAAAGATAACGAAAATCTAAATAAATAACTAAATTGTTAAAAATTAATTAACCATCATAAACTTAATTGTTATAAAAAAACACATTAAAATTTGAATTATTAATACCCATTATATTAAAAACTAATTTATAAATATTGTTAAATTTTTTATAAATTTAAATGAGATAAAATTACAGATTTTAAGAATCAAATCCATTTGAATTCATACAAATTGATTATGCCTACTTGGGCCATAATTTACACCTATAATCACTTAATTTTGCACTATTACTTAAGTGGTTATCCATCTTTAATTCATTTTACAAAAGTCCTTCAAGTTTCACAAAAACTGACTAAAAAATCACTATGACCTATTGTAGCAGATTTTCAAGTTGCATATGAGTTAGCTTTGCATATTTTGGCCTACGTCTACTCATTTGATCCATTTTTCATCATATTCTCTATCTAAGTTAATATCTCTCTCCTTATATTATTGTTAAAACTATATCTATAACATCCAAGAATCTCGGTGTTATGAATAGTACTTTTTAATATTTGAATAGTGTTTTTTGAGACCTGGTTTACACTAATGCAATCATATGGAAGTATTATTTATAAAATAATCATAAGAAAAATTTAAAGTGAAAATAAAGTCATTAAGGTAATTAAAAATAGTAACAAAGTTTTTACAGCAGCATTTTATAACTAGCAACCTAGTTGGGCTAAACCGATAATTATGGTGTTTTTACTCAAATTGACCTAGGAATGTCACAAACTAATATTCAAATATTTCAAATAGTCTAATGGTATTAGAATTATAACTTTTTAGTATGAAGAGAGTTTTCTAAAAATAAAACAAGGTTAAAAGTGTCATTTTAAGTCAATTTTTTGAGATTTTTGTATTCAATTTGTTTGAGACCTTCAAGTAACCTCATATATGTTTAACTGGGATCATGAGGAATGTTAATTGGTGTATGGATTGTGAGGATTAATAGAAAAAGCACAAAAGGGCATTAAAAGAGACATAAAATTGGCTTATTGATTTTGGGCCTTGAGATCATTCTAGAGAATGATCCTTGTAATGCCCAAAAATTTGAATTTTATGAATAACACTTTCCAAGTTGTGAATAGTATTTTTCAAAAATTGGGTCACACTAAGATGACCGAGAGAAAGTATTAATCATAAAATAATATTGGTGACATTAGAAATGGAAATAAAGCCATTAGAGTGATTAAAGATGCAATTAAAATTTTATGTCAGTCTTTTGTGAATAGTGACCCAATTTAAAATATTCTGGATGTGATCAAAATATCCCAAAAATAGCACAATTTGAAGACCAAAAATTCCAAATAGTCTAATGGTGATGAAATTAGAATTTTATGACATCAATAAGTATTTTATTTAAATTTATTAAAAATGCAACTGATTAATTAAATGATTCCCATTGGTTTTTGGACACAAAATCTTAGTGGTTTTTAAATTGGAAAATTCTTGAATTTTTGGTATACAGGGAGGAATTTTTGGAGGCCTTAAAGTTTAAAATCACATTTTTAAAGCTTTAAAAATAAATAAGATTAATCTCCACTGTTGGATTGCCACGTGGTAAAATTATAGCCATTGGAAGACTCAATATAAAAGGTGGATTTATGTGTGTGTGTTGTAGTGAATCACTAGCACCTTCCTCCTCCTCCTAAGAAGTAGATGCCACCCTCTCATTCTCTCTCCTCTATTTTTTCTTCATTTCTCTACCATTTCTCAATCCCAAGCTCTATTTTATACATCAAAATTGATCCTTATCACTCCTAGAGCTCCAATTTGGTGTCAATTTTACAAAAACAAAGTGAATTAGGGAAAAAGAAAGGTTTGAAAGTTTAGGGTTTTGAACCCCTAAATTTAGGTAAGCATTTTTTTGAAGTCCTAATATTTTTCTAGGCAACTAGACACACTTGGTTTAATAGTTCTAGTTTTATTTTCACATTTGGTGTAGTGTAGAATTTTCTATGAATTTTTCTAACTATAATCCTATTATGTTTTTAGACAAAGTGGAGGATAGCTAAGGTAAGGGAAAGGAGAAGGTTTGAGGTGCCTCTCGAGGAGCCGAATGATCACTTTGTAAGTGTATTCAATAAAATATATGTGTACTTTTATGTGTTGTGCATTTTAAAGTTTATGGGCATTATGTATAATTTGTTTGTTTAGGGGTTTAGATAACCCTAAAATGGTAAAAATGGTATATAAGGGTTTGTGGCATGTTAAATAAATGGAATAAATGAAAAAGGAGTCAAAAATAAATTAAATGATAAAAATTCTATATTGGTTGAATAATATGATTAAAGAGGGTATTATCATAATTATTATACTTAAGGTTGCAATTAACGTAATTGAAGTGTATTAAGCTTAATTGAAATGGTACATAGTGGTTTAGAGGTAGAGACTAATAAATGCGAATGATATTGTAAGTGGTATGTATGAGGTATGTGTATATTGGTGTGTGTAAGTGTATGATGCATAATACATGTTAGCATAATATAACTTGCAATGTGCATTGGAATAATGGTAATTTGAGCTACATAAGTTAAGCCATCAAATGAATGGAATGATCCAACTACCTGTCTTTCATATAAAGAGGTAATGTTCGTGATGGACTAATGTTGTAAAAGATGATATACATATGTTACCATGAAATGGTAAATAGCAAAGTAATGGAAATGTGAAACCAAATGATTATAAGAATGGATATGGACATGAAATAATGCATATGAGCCACTTAATGTATATGTAACTAAAATAAGGATGTCAATAGCCTATATGTGTTAAATAACCTACTGGATAGTTTGACTGGTCAACTAGATAGGTAGCAATTGCTACAGCCCTATGGTGTCATTTTCATGTAGGTGTAGCCATCATGAGGTCCATGAAAGCCACCACATACCTATATGTTGTACTTCGATGATATGTTATTTTCATGCGGCTGAGGTCCAACAAGGCCACTACACACTTTCATGTGGGTGCACTCACCGTGAGGTCTAGTAAGGCCACTACACATTTTTATACTGGTGCAACAACCATAAGGTCTAGTAGGGCCATAGCACATTTTCATGTTGATGCAGTAGCCATGAGGTCTAGTAAGGCCACTACACACTTTCATGTTAGTGCAGTAATCGTGAGGTCCAAAATTCTGGCCACTGCACATTATGATCCTGATATCTAGTATTGGGATTTGTGTCTATCAAATATGGGCTAAGTGAATAGTCAACGAGCATTATGTAAAATAACAAAAAATAAGCATAGAAATAAATTAAGAATATAAATATCATAGATGTAACTAATGTAACATAATATGGTTAAATGTATAACCATATAAGCATGATATTGTGAGTGAGTACTCCATGATATATTTTTGTGTTGTATTGCATGCTTATTATGATTGTGTATGAGAGTGTAAACATATTTTATTAAATACACCACTAAGCTTTATGCCTAGGCACATCATGTTTTCGATACATAGGTTGTAGATAGTTAACACCGATCTAGCCTTAAAGCAGCAGTATAGCGAATCTAACCACTATTATTTTGGTATACTTTTATACCATTTGGTGTGATTTATATAAGGATAGATGGCACTCGTATGTAGATAGTTGGGATAAGTGTAGTTGTGGCATATGTAAACAAGTTATCTGAGTTTAGTTTAAGTATGTAAACTTAATATGACATATATTGATATTACTGTGGCATGTAAGTGTGTGGAATTAAGTTTTGGTAATGGTACAGCTGCTATGAATGATGTGATAGGTTTGATTGTGATGACATTAACTGAGATGTGTTATGAGGATCAAAAGGATCAAGCATGGTGAATTGAGATTGAGATTACTATAGAAGTGTTTTTTATACATGTTTTATTTTGAGACATGACACTATGCAGTCGTTATGCTGTCAAATTTTGTTATAGTGGGATAATTCTATTTCTATGCATGTGCATGCAAAGCATGGTTTATCTAAATATGGGCCTAAGATATTTCATGATTATCACACATATAGAAAGGGTTTTAAAAAGATAATGACAAAACCAAGTAAAGTTTGTTAATGTGTCATCTCTTATTCGAGCTAGTAACAGTTTGGTTAAGAGGTGTCACGATGTGCCATCTCTCATTCGGATTCGACTAGTGGGTCGAGTGAGGGGTGTCATAATCTTAGCCCTTGATTTGTGCCATATAAAAGTCTTAAATGGTTAAAGGAGAAAGGCATATTAGCCACCCTTTTCCCCTTTCTTCCTCGTATTGGCAATGGGAGCCATTTTTATGGCATCTTAAGCTCCTCCTCATCCTAAATCCACCCAACCTCACTCCCAAACCCCAAATTTTGATATGTACTAGTCTTCTCATGCCATAAACCCTAAGATAAAGGCCTTAATTGGGAAAAATTTACGAGTTTGTATCTTAGGTGAATAGTGCCCAAGTTAAAGGTAAGTGTTTGTATTTGGGTTTTTATATTTTTAAGAGATGTAATAAGGTCCCAATAAATGATATATGAGATTAATTTGAGTTCTTGATGCTTATAGAATTTATTGTGGATTTTTTATGATTTTTGCCTATTATGTTTATAGCGGAAGAAGGCAATGATAAGGGGGAAAGCAAGGAAAAATGACCTTGAGGGATTGAGAAGCTTTTTAAAGCTTGTTGGTATGTCTATCCAATGACATTGAAATTTAAAAAGTGTGTGTTTGTGCGCACAAATTAGTTATGTTTATGTGTAATTAATGTGGTAATGATGTTATAAATGCAATGCTTAGTGTACGAGGTGAATTGTAAGTTAAATGAACATAGAAAAAGTGTAAAATAATGCTTCATGAACAAGTGTAGTTTGTGTAAGTGTTGTGGCTAAAAATTATGATTGTGTTTATTTTTTACCATAAGTATTGTTTAAGGTATATAGGATGTTGAAATGGCATATAGAAAGCAATAATATGGCTTATGACCTCCTAGGTATGTAAGTGTTCATGCTGTTAAGTAATTTTAAAGGTTTAATGAGATAATGATATAAGTAAGTTGATAACATGGCTTAAGCTTTATAGTGGACAAGTAAGTGTTAGCGTAGTGTATCATGTATGGTAATGATCAAGAATATGAAAGAATGCTTAAAAAGGTGTTATGCTAAAACCATTATGGCTTTAGTGTGATGTATGATGTGGCTTAAAGCATGATAATAATATGGCTTTAATAAGTTTAAAATGCTTTGGGTTTAAAATGTATGATAGCTTTGACCTTAAATGAAGTAATGAAAGAAAGTGTAATGACATCTTATTTGATAGATTTGATGTGTAATGTAACATGAGGTGGATTTTATGTCATGACTCATGCATGCCATATGATGTGCATAATTTGATAAGCTAAAATGAATAATGGCTTTGCAATAAAAGATAATCATAACCCTATGCGGATGGATGGCCAAATGGCCTAAGATATGTAAATGATGATTTATGATGCACTCTTAAGCAAATGGTAATATTATGATGAAAATGATTAGTAACTCAGAATAAGTATACATAATGCATGTTATGAATAGTTCGAAACCTAAATTAACATAAAGAAAAAATAAGTAATGCTCATATGATTATAGAAAACCTAGCCTAGATAGGTTGATCGGTCAACTAAGGAGATTAGCAGCTGCTAAGGTACCTCTATACCTAATTATAGCCTCCGAGCCTAGATTTGATATGGGTGTAGCCACATAAGCCCTAATTAGGTACAATATAATACATATACATCATATTATGGGTACAGCTGTGTAAACCCCGATTGGGTACTGTACATATATCTTGATGCGAGTACAGCCACGTAAGCCCCATTAGGTATTATACAACATACCATAGTCTCGTTATCCAGTATTAGGATTTTGTCTACTAATTATGGGAAAACCAAATGAATAACATAACTAAAGTGTAATGCTCAAAAATTCCAATTTTCTGAATAATACTTTCCAGGGCATGAATGGTGTTTTCTAAGTAACAAGGTCACACTGAGGTGGCTGAGGGGGAAAACTAGACATAGAACTATGATGGGTAAAATAATGATGAAAATGAAGTTATTTGCACTAATCACTGAACCACTAAAATTTTTCATGCCGATATCTAGTGAATAGTGACTTTAGTTTAGATCAAGTTGTAAAATGGTTAGAATGTACTCGAATTGATCTTAAAATAGCATGATCTAAAGGTTAAAAATTCCAACTAATTCAATGGTGGTGGAATTAAAATTTTCTGACATCGATCTGTATTTAATTAAAATTTGTTGAAAATGTAATTGAATAGTTAACATAGTTTCCATTAGAATTAGGCCCAAGATTTTAGGAGTCCCTGAATTAAAGATTCTTGTAATTTTTAGCACTGAAAGGAACATTTTTGGAGGCCTCTAACATTAATTTCACATTTTTGAAACTTAAAACATAAATAGGATTAATACGGATCATCACATTTCCACATGGCTAAATTGTGGTCGTTTGTGCTATTAATATAAATAGTGAGAGTGTGTGTGTCACATGTGATCAAAACACTCCTCCTCTTCCTCCCCCATACCCCAAAGTCGACATCATTCCCTCTTTCTCTCTCCTCCCTTATGTTTTTCTTCATTTCTCTCCCATCCCTCCATAAAATCTCATTTTTAAACCAAAGTTAATCTACACAATCCCTAGAAGTTGAATTTAAGGTCAATTTCACATAAAAAATGGTGTTTAGAGGCAAAAAGAGAAAATTGAAGTTTTAGGGTTTTATAACCCCTAAACTTAGGTAAGCCTATTTTGATGTTCTGACATTTTTCCAGGTAGCTAGAGGTGCTTTAGATCATGATTCTCTTCTTATTTTTAAAATTGGAAGTGTATAAATTTTTCTAATTAATCGTCTATTATGGAATTTAAAGCACATGGAGGATAACAAGAGCAAGGGCAAAGAAAAGCTATAGAATTGTATTCAGGATGCCAAATAACCTCTATGTAAGTGTATTCGATAAAATACGTGCTTAGATGTGTGATTTGCATGAATTCCATAATAGGTGTCATACGAGGTTTAATTGAT
>CANXYI011267403.1:0-15129 GCA_948208565.1 Hura crepitans | reverse complement strand
CATAGGTAGGTTAACAATATTACACCATGATTAAATTGCTTTAAGTTCACCACTGAGCATCTCGTATACTCAGCATACCTATTTTGGTGTGTAGGTACACAACAGTGGGAACTTGCCTTATAAAGTGTGATGATAAGGGTTCAAAGGATACAAGTGAAGGCATTAGAAGTAATTATTATACAGTTTGGGTATCCATGTACTTAGGTGGGATTTAGGCAAAACTTGTATTTAAGTTATGGGCATGTAATGTAAATTAAGTAATTATAATCTATTGATGTGAATAAAGTATCTATACATATTCTTTGGTGAATGTATGATTATATCTGATATTACTGCTGATGTGAGCCTGAGGCTTTATCTTTATGGATGTTTTATTTGTGGCTTAAAGCTTGAGTTTGATGTGTGTTAAATGATGATGATAGGCTGAGAATGGGGGACCAAATAGGTCAAGGTGTTGTGATTTGCTTATAAAAGTGTTAAACATGCTTGTTTAAGATTTTAAGTTAGGACTCGGGCAGCCGTTATACTGCCAAATTTTTAGGGGATACTTGAGTGTTATCAGATTTCCTCTATAATGACTAAGTAAGATTGATTCTAACCTAAAGGGATTATTGGAACTAACTGGAGTGATTTTGGAGTCAGTTAAAAAGATCTAGTGTGAAATTGGTAGAAGTTAAACAAGTGACTATGGGGGAAATTTTAGGATGGGTGACCTAACGGGAAGTGCATAGCTTATTAGGTTTCTTTAGGAATCCAATAGGGGGTGTCACAGGGCCACTACCTTACAAGCTAGCATTGCCACCTAAGCTATAATAGATTCATGATGTTTTCCATGTTTCAATGCTCATAAGGTAAAGATCGGATCCTTCACATGTGATTCTAATGATAGACATTAAAATACAACCTGATTTAAGCTATGAAGAGGAACCTGTGTAAATTTTGGCTCGTGAAGTGACATAACTGAGGAATAAGTCCATACCACTTGCTTAAGTGTTATAGAGACATCATAACATTAAAGAGGCTACATAGGAGCCCAAGGAATAGATAAGGACACAACATCCACACCTTTTTACTTTAGGTAATTTTGAGGATGAAATTTTCTTAAGAGGGGAAGAATTGTAATGCCTTTGTGTCGAGGCTCTATGAATAGTACCACTAGGTCTGGGAAGTGTGCCTAGGGTGCCAGGTCACTTGCATGAGAGTCAAGGCAATGACACTAGTTGTCAAAACTTTGACGGGATTTAAATTGATGAAAAAGGCAAAATTTAAAAATTTAGCAAAAGCAAAAATTCATTTTAGGCTGTAAACTATTGATCTATAGGGTTAAATTGAGTCAGTCTGGAATGACCCTAGGTGTGCCTAGACGAACCCAAAAATATCATACCCTAAAGCTTAAAAATTCCATTAAGTCCATTGGTGAAAGAATTTTTGAATTTCGAGGTCGTTCACAAATTCTCATAATTTTTTAAGTTAAGCACAAAAATTAAGGCAGTCCAAAAATTGCCCTATCGATTGAATTTGGGCACAAAATTTTGTGAGGATGTAAATGGGATTAAATTAGGAATTTTAAAGCAAATATCATAGTTTTTTGAGGTCGCTATGTTTTTTTAATAATTGTTTAATGTTTCTACCAAAATTGAGTCATTGTAGGATGGTTTGAGAGGTCATGGAACCCACCTGTACCATGCCAACTGGCCTAAGTGCCCTTACACATGCCAACCCAACATGCCAAGTGGCAAATTCCACTTAACAAATGGAAAATTTTCTTTCTTCTTCTTGTTAGAAGCTAACGCCACACCTGGAGAAATCCTCTATTTTCATTATCTTTCTTATTCTATTTTAGCAAACTAATCTCACTTAAATTTACTAACATATGTTAGGGGAATTATAGAGAAAAAATTACTAGAAAAAGAGATTCAAGAATTAATTAAAATTCTTTAAAGGAAGAAAGGTCAAAAGGCTTTCCAGTAAAGTTAGCAAGCTTTCAAAGTGAGTTCTTCATGGTTTTCCTTAGTTTTTCTAAGGGATTTTGAATAGGAATAGCTACCTATGAGTGCTTGGAATCCTAATAAAGTGTGTGTATGGTATCTGAGGTAATTGGAAAGCAAAATGGCATAAAGATTAGGGCTGATTTTTGTGTGAAAAGAGGGCTGGAATTCATGGTTTGAGGGCTTGAAGTTGATGGAAGTTTATCTCTTGTAACCCAAGGTAAGTGAATTCTTTTATTCACTTCATGCTATCATAATTTCATGGCTAGGATATGGTTCTAAGAATGCTAGATTGGGTTTATAACATGGGGCTTTACATGAAATTTCAAGGGATATAATTTAATTGGATGTTGGTTAACTAGTGGTTTAGAAATTAGTAGGTGATTATGTGTGTTGGTTGCTAGCAGAGAGTTTTGGGGTATACAGGTGTGTGTGTGTGATAGTTAAGGTGATTTTAAGTGCTAATGTATGGCTATAGTATTGAATTAGAATGAGTGATCTTATGGTTAGGTTGTTTAGAGTATGCCTAACAAGTTTTTCATTAGAGGCTGAGGTATATAATGTGTACATCTTACTTGAAATGGCATGAAAATGAGAATGTGTGTGTATGGGAGTACTTATGCTATGCATCAAAACATGGATGTGTGATTAACCATAAGAAAATGCATGATCAAGGCCTATACATCATTGTACTTGAGAGCTATGGTAATGAAAATGTCATGTAAACTTTGGTAAATTGTGCGAAATGAATATAAGTCATAAAATCTAGGATAATGGACATGAATTGGCTTAGTTTGCTTAGCTTAATTTGAGAATTTGCATGTTATAATTGAATATACAAAATGGACTTTGATGAGTGTGAAAGTACTTGAAACATGGACTTGGAAAAAGGCTTAAAATGTGACCTTTACTTGGATATGGAATGTGAATTTGAAATATACCTAAAGTGTGCTTAAAAGGCTATGATATTATGATTATATGGCATTGCTTGAAAGCTTATGATTTGGCACATTCAAGTGGCTTATTTGATACTAGCTTTAGGCCTATGGAAATTGTGAATTGAATGGTGAAAACTGCACTAAAAATAGACCTACAACTAATTTTTGCAATATAAGTAAATAACCGATAACTATCTAAATTGACCATTACCTAAACCAATAATTCACATAGATAGTAAATGGACAATAAATAGCAAGTCAATGTGAGATAAAATTAAGGATTATATAACTTAAATTTTTGGTATAATAAGACTTAAAATATTATTGAAAAATGACCTAAAACTGTCTAATTATGCCCATACCAAACTGGGCAAAAATTTGACTGTCTAATAAAAATAATAATTGTCTATTTTTAATTCTAGAATATTATAAGAAGTTAATCAATAAAGAAATAAACAAAAATTGAGGTTAATGGCCTATTTGTTAGACACCCATTTCAAGTAGGACAGGAACAATGGTCATAGTCCATTTTGGAGCCACTGTAGTAGTATGTTGGATAGATCATTATATAATTTTTCACACTTGGTCCCATTTATGTCATTATGCCAATACAATGATGTAGGTCCTAGAAGGCCACTGCATTTGTTTGTTAGATAGACCTATCTACTGGGTATACAAGATTATGAAATTAGTTTAGACATGTGACTTGGGAGGTCTACAGACTGATCCTTATGAAGTTTATCAGGCCGGTGCAGCAGTTGAGGTCCAGAATGTGGATCATTGCACTATTTTAGTTCCCTTTAGATCTAGTGTGTTAAAGTGTCGTTTATCTAGCCAGGCCTATTAATTTAATAAAATGAGCAACATATAACTTAATCATAATTGTATAAATCATGGAGTACATAATTTGGAACAATTACCAAAATGGTTATTTAATATGTATGCTCAATGGCATTTTGGTAATTTGGACACATATGGCATTTATTAACCCAATAACATGATTTTATGAATATAATCATTGATAATGGCAAATATTAACAAGATATGAAATGTTAAGTTAATATCTGAATGAGTAATCATTAATTGTGCATATGGGTATTTTGGTCATTTTACACACGTATACTTTATTTAATGGCATGGTAACCTGAACTTAATTATATTATCACAACATGAATGGATAGTACCTATGACATGATTTAAATGCTTGAATTCATCATTGAGTATATTATATAATTAGTGTACCTATTTCGGTGCGCAGGTAATCAAAATTAGTAGGTAGCCTCATTGTGCGTGCAGCTAAGTTAGAGGATAAGGTTAGAAGGTTATAGTATAGATAGTATATAGTTTTACACTCTCATACATAAGTGGAAAATGGGTACCATGTGACTGGTCATGTAATGTTTATAATATTGAGTGTGTTTTGTAATAAGTAAACTATCATACTGCATGAATTTAGGGGATGTTTGGTATGAAAGCTTGAGGCTCTAGATTTTTGTATTGTCTGATTATGGCCTAAGGCCAGTGTTAAAGAACTAATAGACAAATAATGCTAGGTTAATTATTTGGGGGGCCAAGTGGGTCCAAGAGATGAAATATGAATTTATTAACGTGTTTTTTTTCAGGTTTTAAAATCTGGATAGTGATTCGGGTAGCTATTATGCTATTGAATTTTAGGACAAATCTAAATAGCTATCACTAACCACTTTTGGGCATAAATAGGTTAGAATAACCTTAAGCTATGATAAGGAAAAGATAGAACTAGTTTTAGAGTTTGAATCAAATAATAAGATATTAGTAAAAGTTAAACGAATGAAATAAAAGGACAATTCAAGAAAGGTGACCTAGTGGGAAGTGCACTGCTTATTAGGTTTCTTCGGGAATCTAGCAGGAGGTGTCACAATAAGGTGGTACTGCTAGCTATCATCTAACACCTTCTCATCAGAAGACTAACACATTAAGTATACATTTAATGGTGAATTTAATGAAATATGCATTAGATGGAACACACATATCATAGAAGCATGCAAGATCATTTGTTTATAGGTGTATGCCCTTATTAAATTATTAGACATCTACAAGTGCATAGGTTATTATGTTATGTGTATACCCCACTATCTTATTTTCATTTAATCGTAGATGAATAAATCATTAGATTATGTTATACTTGTTACCTTAGATCCTTATCTCATATGCCTTTTTTATAGCTATTAAGCATTTATTTATTTGTATATTTCTTTAACTCATTTTCACATGCTATTACATTTATGTCTAATACATGCCATATATTATTATGATTGTACCTATATGTCTTTATACCTTTAATTCATTCTATTAAAGGGTTCATTATAATATTAAGTTTGATATGTTAGCCATCAATTTATTCCTAGTTTCTACCTCATAGATCTATCATATCATCTCTTGTTAATTCATTATTATTATTATTATTATTATTATTATTATTATTATTATTATCATTATTATTATCATCATTTTAGGCCTATACTCGAGAGACACTCTCATACGTTGGATAATGAGATCCATCTTACATAGTGGCCTAAATTTTAGCCCTCGAAGTTTATACATACCATAAGTTTGATAGTAGGGATTAGTTTTATAGAAACTCCCAATATCGAATGGAAGGCATTAGTCCAATTGGATGTCCCAACAAGTAGGATAGTTGGGATTAACCTTAGTGGATCTCCTAATATCCCAAGTCTCATTATCAGTGGATGGTAGGGATCAGCCCTGGTAGTCCTCCTAATATCCAAAACAACATGATTAGTAGGGATTAGCCTATGTGGACCTCATAATACCTAAAGTGTGTAGACTCAATCAAAGTCCAGCAGCTGCACTTGCCATACAATAGGCTAAGATCCGCATAGATCAAGCCCCTAGTATTTGTGAACTCCCTAGTTAATTGGTTAACCTATCAAATAGGTGGTGTAACTAATATGGGCCAAGTTTAGTCATTTTCTCAATCACTTGTTTTGTTTCATAACATTTAGTTCATGTTCAACTCATATACTTTCCCACCAATGTGATATTATTCAAGGATACACATGTATATTCATACACCATTTCTTTGAAACTTTTAAGTCTAATATCAATCATTCCTTTTTCTAATCTTACTTAGCCATGTTTATTAGCCATTCATACCATTATCATGCCATGTTACATCACTTGAATTCCTATTAAATTATGGTTATCTCGTTTCCATACTTTACTTTGCCATTACATTATCAACACACACATTTCATTTAGTTATTTCACCATTAGTCTGTCCATTCTCACAATCACACTCTCCTGAGTAGAAACACACTAAATACCCTTGAACACTATAACTTACACTTTATCATCCTTACCTATACCACGTGGCTACTATATGCACAAGCAAACTCAACTAGTCTCTTTTTAGGTTAATATTACCGTTATACATTTTCCTTACTTCTTAACTCATTTATATTACATACATATGCCAATAATGCATGCAACCACACTTTTACTCTTAGTGCACCACTTAGCTATACACATTTCCCACACATGCACATTATGATTTCACCATGTCCTTAGTCATTTATGTTTATGATACACACCCTGCTACATATGCACATTATCGTCACAGAAGCATATGCACATGAACTTGTTTTAATTGATCCATACACATACTCACACATACATATGCAACACATTCTTGACATACAATACACATTACTCTAAATTCATTTACTTATTAACCCCATACCATAATCACATTCATTACTTAATTACTATTTCATTTATGCCATACACCTTTAGTTATACTTACATATACATAGATACTATTTTATATACCTCTCAACCATAAGGTCAAACCACACATATATGTAATTTCTCATTTTAATCATACCTACCACTATCTCATCAATTCATTTACATTCAACATACAACCTAACTACACCTACACACACACATATTCTTTATACACATAACATTAAACCATAACTCAATCACACACATATTCATTATTTCCTTCTAATTCTTTTATGCATTCATACTTAACATCATTCCTACACATAACACATATATTCACTAAGCACAATCCATAAAATACATACCTACCACTATACTTTCATACACACACATTAACACATAAATAATACAACAATCAACATCTTATAATAGGCTCTAAAACATTCTAATGGCACTCCAAAAATCCTTGGTCTCCTATTCCTCTATCAATTCCATCATTACACTACAAACATATTAGGTTTTAACTTAGAAAATTTCTACAAAAATGTACATAGCTCTAAATTGAAATTTGTTTATGTAGGCATTCTTTACACCTTAAATTCTATCTAATAAAAAAAACCTTAAGAAAGACCACTTACTCACCAAAAATATCACTATTCACTAAGATTTAAAATCTCCTAAAACAAGCAATTCTATGGCTTTTTCTCTACATAATCATGTTCAGGAGATTATAGAGGCATGATTTGATGTTTTCATTAAAGAAAATGGTGTGTTTTAAGCCTTGGAATGAAGAAATAAAGAAAGGGAGGGCATATGGAAGAGGCATCAGCCATATAAGAGAAAAAGGGGAAGAAGAGAAGGTTTTGCTCTAATACACACTCACACACCAAACACCTTTTATATTGTGGTGGTAAATGGCCACGACTATGCCATATGGTGATTGGATGACCCAATTAATATTATTTATGTTTTTATCTTTAAAAATGCAAATTAAATGCCTAAGAATTCCAAAATTATTTGTTTTAGTGCCAAAAATTCTTAAAACTCTTAATCAAAAGGTCCTTAAAGTCTTGGTCCGAAATTCCTAGGTGAACTATTCACTTATGCAATTAAGAAATTCTTACAAAATATGAAAAGAATTAAAAAATTTATGATTTCACCACAATCAAAACCATTGGAATTTTTCACCTTTTGGTCATGTTATTTTTAGGTCCATCTAAGCATATCCTAGGCCTGTCCCAACATAGTACATACTAAAGTCACTATTCACTAATTCTTATCATGAAATGATTTATTGGTTTTGCTAAAAAAAATTAATTGTTTCATTTTTACCACTTTCTTACACATCAAAGTTTTATGACTTGTGCTCCTCATTCGGTTACCCTAATGGGACCTAGTTGCCTAAAGAGCACTCTTCGCCCCTTATGTTACACTATTCATAAAACTAGGGTTCACAGGTATTACAATTCTTCTCCTCTAATGAAATTTTGTCCTTGTAATTTCCTCGGTATCCTTAATGATGTCATTGGCCTTCTATCCACCATTTAGTTCTCTTGGTGATTCCTTTATGTTACTTCTATAGTGCTCTCAATTATAGTTGTGTTTAAGTTCTTAGTTGCATAATTTTCTTCATTAGAGCCTATATAAATACCTCGTTATAACATAATATCATCTCTATGTAGATGATTTACATCAATAGCATATGAAAAGACTCAACTTCGTGTCTTTTCAGTATAATGCTCAAGGTATGTTATGTCATTACTGTATCTTTAATGATAGTGCTAGTAATTTTTTCTCCCTTTTTGCATATCCAATAATTTCATATAGATTAATGAGATCTAACTTATCTTATTTGATTCTCTGATTTACAACATCAGTTAGTAAAGTATTATTTTTCTTACTTTTATGATAACATAATCCTTGCTCTTTTATATACGTCTTTATTCCTTTTACAACCACTTGGTCTTTTTCTCAACTAAGTGGCATTTTACACTTTTAATCATATTATAGTTCACAAAACATCATGGTTTAGTTAGCCTAACTATAATTATTAGTCCAAATCTCATTCTTAAAGTCTATACTATCCCTTTAAATACAATAGCTTTATAATATCACACTAGTCCTAAACACAATCCATTGTTTCATCATAGAGCTTTTAGCATTTCCTCTTTCATTTCTATTTCAGAATCATCACTAAATAAAATAGTCAGAAAGGGTTGTGCTCTAAATTTCTAGCCATTAGCCACTAAGGCTTCTTTTTCCCCCATACATATAGGGCGTATATTACACCTGAACAATACTTATATCTATCAGTCTCAAATTTAGACTTCTTAACTTCCCCTCTTTGATTTAAATCACTTTATGGGTGAGCTAGTTCTTCTATAACTGGGTTTCCATACTTATAATAGTAGTTCAATTTGTTTTCTTACAATTGTATTAATACCATCTCATTATGTATGTGTTAGAATCTGGTATTCATCATGATAGTTTGACACTTAAATCTTTACATAAAAATGCATTTGTGATTTATAAAACCACATGAATATTGCTCTTCTTACTATATCAATAATGCCTTCTTACCTTAAAGGCAACAACACCCACTACGACTCATTAATTTTTAAATCTTTGCATGATTTCAATGGCCCCGAGGCAAATGTCACCACTTGTTTATCTGACATCAGTATGATTCCAACTCTATAATGAAATATACTTTGGAATGTAATCAATTCCACCATTTTGCTTAAGTTATATTAGGATAAACATCTTTATTTATCTTTCTGAACCCATTAAAAATTCTAAAATTTCTTTAATTTTCCTTAGTCTATTGCAATTCTCTCATTCTACTTCCCCTCTTAGGAGTTAATTTGAGATTTACAATGTAATACCCATAAGTTAAAGCTCTATGAATAATACATTCGAGACTCAAAAAGTGTGATTAGAGTACCGAGTTACCTTCATGGGGCTCGAGGTAAGGCATACTGGTCATAAAACTTTGAGGGGCTTCAAAATGATGAAAATGACATAATTTAAAGATTTAAGAGAATGAATAAAATATTTTAGGCTAAAATCTAGTGGTCTATAGGCTTAGATGGACTTGGTCTGGGAATGACACGAGATGTACAGACCTAAAAATATCATATCATAGAGGTCAAAAATTCCTTTGAGACAATTAGTAAAGGAATTTTTAAATTTTGAGGTCGTTTACTAATTTTCATAAATTTTAAAGTTTACATGTAAATTGAGGAAGTTAGTTAACTATCCTACAGGGGAAATTTGGCTGTGAAATTTTATAAAGGCCTAAATAGGCTTAATTAAGGAATTTTAAAAGTAACACAATAATTTTTAGCGGTCTGAGTGAATTTTAAAATTTTATCAAAGTTTCTATCCAAATTAAGCATTTTTAGGGTGCTTGGGTCACACATGTCACCACTCGAGCCACCTCAATGAGTATAAAAGGGGGTTAAGTGGCCACTACCCCATTTAACCCATTGTCACCTTATCCTCTACTTATTTTCCCTTTCTTCTTCCTCTCCTACCTGATGCCACCTTTACATTTCCTCCCCTATTTTCATTGCTACCCAAGCTCTTTTCTCTCTCTAATTGTCACTAAAAATTTCTTTAGTTAGGTATCAATTAGTCCTTCAAGTGTTGTGATAGCATAGACGCCCATAAAATTCAAGGAAAATCAAGAAATTCCTTAAGTGTACACAAAGGGGGTGTGATAAATCAATTTTCAAGAGTTAGTGTACATTCTTCATTTTTATATTTTTTCAAGGGGATTTCATTCTTCTAAAAGAGCCTACATTTTTCGATTTTGATTTGGAGGCCTGTAGAATTTTTATGGATTTTTCTAAGCAAATTCTATGTGTATATAGGCTAAGGTAATGATAAAGTGAAATAAGGGAATTGACAAGTTTAAAGTGTAGAAAAAGCATTGTAATTTAGTGAGGTATGTGAATTTAATATATTTGGAACATGCCATGATAAATTTAGGATGAATTATTACATGCAATGTGAGGATTATATGGCTAAAGCATGTGTAACCATGAACTAAGCTTGTGCTAATGTTATTTGTATGT
Source organism: Hura crepitans (assembly GCA_948208565.1). NCBI lineage: Eukaryota > Viridiplantae > Streptophyta > Magnoliopsida > Malpighiales > Euphorbiaceae > Hura > Hura crepitans. The sequence continues at coordinate 4,395 of CANXYI011267403.1, read as the reverse complement.
GGTTTGACTGATTTCAGTGATAAATTAGTGAAAAGAATTGATAGAAGGTGAGGGGTCACTTTGGTCGAGAGGGTGAGTGTGTATAGGAGGTGCTATGGCTTGTTACTTTGGTCGAGAGGGTGAGTGTGTAGGAGGTGCTATGGCTTGTTTTAGGTTGGAATTTGATGGTTATTAGTGTGTATGATATGGATTTTAATGAATTGTGTATCTGTATGTTAAAAAAGAAAAGGTTTGGTAGTGATACCATGAGTGGTTGAGAGGTACCATGAGTCACCTTAAGTTGCAAGTTATATGTATGGCATGGTAGCATGGGGTATTAGATGGGAATTAGTATGTTAAGGGTAAGATTGTATGGATATGTAGTGAATTTAGTGGAAATATACTTGTAGGCATCTTTTCATTGTGTGGCCGAGGCATGTGTAAAGGATGTCAAAACCTAGGATGCATGATATGGGATGTGTGCGTGTTTATGTATGCTTGAATGATGCCATTATATGCGTATGCTTGATTGAATATGAATAAAAGCATATATATGGCGATTAGCTAGCTTTGGCAGAGGGGTAAGTTAGGCTTGATGTATATGTTATGGCATGGTATGTGTGTGTGTGAGAGTGGCATGGCATATTGAGCATGAAATGTATAATGTGGGATTGGCATGAGATATGTGAATGGGTGTGAGTAATAAGACATGATAATGAATGGATAATGGTAAAGAATTAATGTTGAAATTAAGCTAAAAAATGACTTGAAAATGGCTTAAAATGGAGTTGAAAAAGTAACCTAAAAATAGAACTTAAAATGGCATGTAATTGGACATAAAATTGGGATACCTTGTAAACCTTGTATAGAAAGGATGTGAGGCCATTTTTAAGGCCAATTGGGATATGCAATTTGATATGGCTTTAGGCTTATGGCAATATGTGAGAATGGATATAAATTGCATAGGAAAATGACCTATAACTATTTAGGAGAAAAATGATTTATAGACTTATATACTAGAATTGGCTTTGGACATAAACATAATTGGGCTTAATATAATGGCTTAAATTAGGGTTAAAGTGGACCTAAATTTTCCTGAGGAAGGGACCTATATTGACTTAGAAAAAAGGACCCGTAATTATCTAGTAGGACAAAAAATAACTTGTAACTGTCTAGGTCAAATTTTGACTGTCAAAATAAATTCATAATTGACTAATAAACAAACTTAAATATTATAAAATGATGATCATAAGGTCAGGTGGCCCATTAGTTAGGCACCTATGAGATGCGTTGATCGGTCAACTTAGGGATTAGCAACTACTAGATATTTAATGATGATTTTCTAGATATTAGGAGGTCCATAGATTGATCTGTGCTATTCTTTAGAATTGTTTGATAGTGATATTAGATATTGGGAGGTCTACAAACTGATCCCTACTATCTATTGGTGTTCCTTGCTATAATTATTTGGATATTGAAAAGTCTATGGACTGATCCCTACTATACAGAATGTGATTAGAAGTTGATTTGTTTGAGATATTAGGAGGTCTATAGACTAATCCCTGCTATCTCCTATCTAGTATTGGGAGGTTCAAGTGAACTAATCCCTACTATCAAACTAGGTTGGTCTAGTGATTGAGGTCCAAAATATGGCCCACTACATAACTTTTCAGTTCCCTCTTAGTCTAGTGTCTTTAAGTGTAATCTATTTAGTCGGGCCTATTAAATTATATTAAAATAATATACATACTTAATTGAGATTAAATCATTAAATGATCAAATTAACTGAAGATTTTATAGTGGCATAATTGTAATTAAATGAATTGAGAGACTGATAAAGCGAAATTAATGTTGCTCGCATGAATTTAATTTTTGTATTCCATTTATATACTTATAAGCTGTGATTACATTTGAGTGCCTGCATGTAACTTATTTTTAATGTATTAGATTCACCACTAAGTTTTATACTCAGCATACTAATGTTTTAGTGCAGGTTGCATAGATAAATAGTCTAGCCTCAAAGATCAAGCTTTGTAGTAGCACAGACTATGAAAGGTACATAGATGTTCTTTTTGTTTTGTTAGCAAGCAATCATGTAAACATAGTATGCTATTTGTTTAGCATGCTTAGAAGTTGCTAGTGTTTGTTTATATTTAAAGAGTAGGTGTGATATATATATATATAAATAGCTTGTTTATGTCAATGGCTTGTTTTTATTGTTTTTTGATAGATGTAGGCCTAAGGCCTTGCATGATTATAGTGTGTTTGTCAAAGTGTGATGAGATTATTAAAGGGATGAGAAGGGTCTAGGATAAGGGAGTTAGATTGATAATAATATTAGAAGTTCTTTTATAGGTGAAAAAAATTTTCAGAATGTCCCCCAAGTAACCGTTGTGCTGCCTAATTTTTTGTAATATGTAGAATGTTTGTTAATTGGTTTTTTGGGTTTGTTATACCTCATATAAGAATGATTAAGTGATAAACTAAGAAATTAAGCAATATTTGATAAAATTATTAAAAAAGTCTATAAGTGTTATGGAGTATAGACCTGGAGTAATTTCGAAATGGGTGATCCAATAAGAAATGCATTACCTATTAGGTTTCTTCAGGAGTTTGTTAGGGGGTGTTATATTGGGTGGTATTAGAGCATAGGTTATATATTCCTATGTGTCCTATATGAGTGCTAATTTTTAGGGTTATTTTTTATTCTGAACTGCTACACTGCTAAGAGGTTAATAGGTCTTATTTCTATTGTAGTTAATCAAGATGAGTGATTAGATATCAAAAGACCCGGGAGAGGAAGTGGCTAGTTATGCCCTTACAATAGTTTAGAGGGAATCTAATAGTGTAGCTATACTAGAACCTAGTGATGCTACATAGTAGCAATAGCCATAAGTACAACCATAAACATGAGAATCCCCAGCACTATTATAGTAGATAATGGATTTGCTAAGACATACTTCAATAGCTACTATCCCAGCTCCTCTACCTCAAGCTCCTTTACAAAAGACACCTTTATAGAGGATTAAAAAGATGGGAGCTATAGATTTTCTAGGTGCAAAGGAGGATAATGCAGCTTAAGTAGATTAGTAGTTAAAAAGAACCTTTAGAATCTTAGAACATCTAGAGTGTATAGAAGAAGAGGCATTTCAGTAATGGGATACCATCAAGAAGAGGAAGGCAGCAATAGATCTCACTTAGGAGCTTTTCTTAAAAGAGTTTAGAAAGAGATACATTCTAGATTCATACAAAGTTAAGAAGAGGCAGGAGTTTTTGGATCGAGAAAAGGTAGGAGAATAATGTCATAGTATGAAAAAGATTTCACTAAACTGATAAGATATGTTGAGGAGTTTATTCATAAAGAAGAGGAGAAATGTAAGAGGTTCATGAAAGGGTTGAATATGGAATCGAGAATGTAAATAGCTTACCTGAGGGTTACAGATTTTGCAGTATTAGTAGTATCAGCATATGATATGGAAGAAATGGTACAAGAGAATAGGGATTTCTTCTATAAGAGGAGACAGTTCACCACAGGGCAATCTAGTTTAGTCTTAGGTGGTAGTAAAAGAATAAGAGAAGCAAAGTCTCAGTTTTAGTTAATGCACCAGGAACAGAGGTAGACTCGATCTCAAAGGTCTAGACAGGCTTCTATAGTTAGGTCCATACCACCTTCACAAGCCACTAGTGCTCTAGGGCAAGTAGCTAATAGGAATGCACCCTTAACTTGAAATACTTATAGCAAGAGACACTGGGGCAATGCTGCTTAAGTAGAAAGGGAGAGTGCTTTACTTATGTTGCCAAGGATTATTATTAGAGAGAGTGTCCTCAGAGATAGCTAGAGGTTACCTATATGCAGGGATTTATAGCAACATCAGCAACATCTCAGAGTAAGGGATAGAGATAGGGCAGAGGGAATCAACCTAGTGTTAGTTAGGGGATAAGGTTGGAAGCTTATGCACTAGTGAGGCAATATGTTGTCAAGGTTCATGAAGAAGCAATAGACCCAGATGTTATTATTGGTATATTGCACTTATTTGATGTTCCAGTTTTGGCATTAAAAAACCTAGGATCTTGTTTCCTAATGAGTTTTCAGGGTTGCTTTTATAGAGAGAGCTTGATTTTGAGATTGAGGTGTATCCTGGTACAACTATTGTGTCCATTACCCTCTGCAGAATGACACCTACTGAGTTGAAAGAACTAAAAGTATAATTACAAGATCTGTTAGACAAGGGATTCATTAGACCTAGTACTTCACCTTAGGGAGCCCTAATTTTGTTTGTGAGGAAGAAAGATGGGTTGCTTCTATTGTGAATTGATTATAGACAACTAAATAAGGTGATAGTGAAAAATAAATATCCTTTACCTAGAATAGATGATCTTTTTTACAAGTTGAAATGTGCAAGTGTATTTTTCGAG
>CANXYI011267349.1:0-10838 GCA_948208565.1 Hura crepitans | reverse complement strand
TTTGATGAATAATAATGCATTATGTTTGAAATGTGATATAATAAGTGTATGTATGTGCGCTTTGCATCGTGTGTGTACGTGTATGTTACATATAAGATGTAATGTTACATAAGTTGAAATGTATGTATAGTGAAATGTCATTTATGATTGTGGTATAAAAGTTCTAAAATGAGAATTTTGTATGGATCATAATGGTATTAATGAGGTAAAGAAAGACATGGATGTGATTACATGTTAAGTAATAAGAACATGTATCGTAAAATCATATAAAATAAAGTGTAGAAATGTATATGTGTTAGACAATCGACTGAATAAGTTGGCTGGTCAACTAGAAAATTTGTAGTTATGAGATATTTGGTATCATGTTTATATAGGTGTAGCTATCAATATGTCCATTTTGGCCACCGCATATACACATATCATACATTGTTATAATTAAATATGTATTGACATGTTATGATTATTTAGTGAGTGTAGCCATGAGAAGGTTCATTCGAACCATTACATGTATATTCATGCAGGTGAAGCCACAATGGAGGTTCATTAGGGTCACTACATAATTATTTATAACTTGTTATGCTAGTGCAACAACTGCTAGGTCTAAAATGTGGGCTACTACATACTATGATCCTAATGTCTAGTATTGGGATTTTTATCTATCATATATGGGCTGAGCAATTGGTTAATTGATTAGCTATTCAATTGGTTAATTAAGAAATTGAAATTTTGTGTACTATAATATGAATAAAGGGATTGATATATGTAATATGAGTAAGCATATAATATTATTAGTAAAAGGTAATGTGATAAGCATATACAATTAAATATTATGCATCTGCATGATAATGTAGGATTAATGTGCATTTGCGTGCATACATTTTTAAGCATATTTTCTTGAATACACCACTAAACTTTATGCTTAGCACATTATGTTTTCATTATCTAAGTAGTAGATAGACAGCCTCAACGGCAACAGTGTAGTATCAAGGAGATATTCACTAGTGTTTTTGGAAATTTTGGTTATGTAGTGTGAAGTAATATTATAATAGTTGGCACTCATATGTAATCATGTTAAGACTAGAGTATGATGATATGTTTTTATGAAATGTTATATTGGGATTTAAATATATTATCCAAGTTATGTTATTATGATATGCATGTGTATGGATGAGATTGTATGATATCATGTGTCTGCTTGGGATATTGAATTGTGATGAGGACTAGAAGGGTATATGTGGTTGGTTAAGGAATCAGATGATATAGAAGTGTTATTTTTTGTATGTTTAATTTCGAATATGTTATGATGCAACCATTATGCTGTCAAATTTTGTTCAATTAAGATAGTCATATTGATATGTGTGAATTTCATATAAAAGGGTTTTGAGAAGATAATGGAAAAGATAATATAAGTTGGTTTTCATCTCATCTCTTATTCGAATCGGCAATGGTTAAGGTAGGAGGTGTCAAAATGTGGCATCCCTTATTTGGATCAGCCTACCGGGTTAAAAGAGGGGTGTTACATTTTTGTGGTAGCAGAGCATAGATTTAGGTGTTTCTAAGTGTATTAGACTACATATGAGTGCCAAAGGGTTGACATGTCTATACATCACATGACACTACACTACTTAAGGTTGATGTTTGTTTCTTGATATAGATAAAAGATTAGTGACTCAATATTGCCAGTTAGTGAAGAAAAAGAGGGACAAAGTCATACCCCATCAATAGTTAACGGACTAATAAGCAAAAGCTTCAATGCCTAGTGATGTAGCATAATTTACATTTGCCTAGTCAGCACAAGCACAAGCATAAGCACCACCACTATGGGTTCAACAAATGTTAGACTTATTAAGGCAAACTATTAGAATAGCTATTTCACAACAACCACCACTAGTGCCACACCCGCCAGTATAATAGCAACAACAACCACCATAAGCACTCCAAAAAACTTATCTTAAATGATTCAGAAAGATAGGAACCATTGATTTTGAAGAAACTGATATAGATGATACAACCAAGGTTGAATATTAGCTAGAGAGAATAGAGAGGATTTTGGAGCACCTAAAATACACTCTATAAGAGTGTTTGATTTGTGCCATATCGTTATTACAGGCAGAGGCATATTTAAGGTGGGAAATAGTTTTTGAACATAAAGTTATTGCAGTTATGACCTAAGAGTTTTTATTGAAGGAGTTTAAGAAGAGATATATGATAGAGACATATATAAAGAAGAAAAGATAGGAATTTCAAGATTTGAAATAAAAAAGGTAGATGGATTGTTGAATACGAGAAAGAGTTCACTACATAATGTAGATATGCTAGTGAAATAATCCTTACTAAGGAAGATTGATGCAGGAGATTTGAGAAAAGCCTTGATACAGAGATTGGGTTACAGATAGCGATAAATGAGATTGATAATATTGCCAAGCTAGTTATAGTAACATATGCAGTGGAAGATATATTAGAAGAACACAAAGAGAACTTGCAAAAAAAAGAGATCATTCACTATTGGACAAACAAACTCAATTCTAGAGGTGAGCAAAAGACATAGAGAGAATCCATCTGCTTAATCACATTAGAGGCCAGATCAGACATAGAGATTTGGGCAAAGAGCATAGTTTAGATAGCATCAATAGATACCAACTTCTAATGCACCAATCTCTACTACTAAAAGCATATATCATGCATGTTAGACATGTGGCAGGAGATATGAAGGAGTATATTAGACAACTATCTTTAGGGTATGTTATAGATGTGAAGCTACATGGCATTATTGAAAGGATTGCTCAAAGAGGATAAATGACTCCATACAGCATCAAGCATTATCACTAGCCCTAGGTAGGAGTTAAAGAGACAACATAGGTAATAAAACTAGTGGTAATCAAAGGCCTAGGCAAAAGTCTTGTTAGAGGATAGAGGCTTGAACTCTAGTGAGATAGTATACAATTAGAGCTTGTAAAGATATAGACTCTCCTGATGTCATTGCTAATACATTTTATTTCTTTGATTTACCTATTTTGGCATTGATTGATACAGGTTCCACAAATTCATATGTATGTACTACATTGGCATGAGAGAGGGGGTAACAATCATAACCTCTAGACATAGAAATTATGGTTAGTAATATGATAGGACAACATGTCATTGTTGATAGAATATGTAAGAATTGTCCATTGACTATCCAAGGATAGACCTTTGCTACCAATCTTATCAAATTGCCTTTTAATGAATTTGATGTTATCTTAGAAATTGATTAGTTGTCTAGATATCATGCTATGGTGGATTATAGATAGAAGAGGCTTACTTTTTAAATAGCAGATGATGAAATCATAGTTGTGGGTGAAGAAAGGACTTTTTATCTAATGTTATTTATATAATAATAGTAAGATGCATGATTCAAAAAGGGTCTTAAGCATATTTGGCACATATGGTTGATGTATGAAAGGTAGAACCTGATATTAGTCAGGTATCTGTAATACTAGAGTTCTCTAATGATTTTTTAGATTAGTTGCTAGGATTACCACCTAAGTGAGAGCTTGAATTTGCTATTAAAATCTATCCAAGTACTACCCCAGTTTTAATAACCCCTTATAGAATGGCTCTTACTGAACTAAAAGAATTAAAGGTGCAGTTATAGAAGCTATTAGATAAAGGATTTAATGGACTAAGTGTTTCACCATGGGGTGTACCAGTGCTATTTGTGAAGAAGAAAGATGGGTCCTTAACAATTTGTGTTGACTATAGGCAGTTGAATAAAGTAACAATCAAGAATAAATGCCCACTGCTCGTGATTAATGATTTTTTGATAAGTTCAAAGGATCAGGTGTATTTTCAAAGATTAACTTTAGATCTAGGTATTATCAACTTCAAATAAAGGAATCTATCATGCTTAAAATAGATTTTCATATTAGATATAGGGATTATGAATTTTTAGTGATGCCTTTTAGGTTGATTGATGCCTCAACTGCATTTCATAGATTTGATGAATAAGATTTTAGGCCATATTTGGACTAGCTTGTTGGGTGTTCATTGATGATATTCTAGTGTACTCTAAGACTAGAAATGATCATGAACAATATCTCAAGCTATTATTATAGTGTTTAAGAGAGAAGAAGCTTTATGTTAAACTAAGCAAGTGTGAGTTTTTACTAGATAAAGTAGCATTCTTGGGAAATATTGCCTCAACTGGAAAAATTAGGGTAGATCCAAGTAAGATCAATGTTATATTAGAATGGAAACCTCTAAGAAATGTGATAGAGATTAGAGGTTTCCTAGGATTAGCTAGATATTAAAAGAGATTTGTGGAAGGATTTTCATTAATTATGGCTCTAATAACCCGATTATTGAGGACGAATGTGAAATTTGAGTGGAATGACAACTATCAAGAGAGCTTTGACAAATTAAAGGCCATGTTAATAGAAGCCCCTATTCAAACACTAATAATGCTAGGGAAGGATTTGATTGTTTATAGTGATACTTCTCATAATGGACTCGGGTGTGTGTCAATGCAGGGTGGTAAAGTAGTCACTTATGCATTTAGGCAGTTAAAGCCTTATTAAAGGAATTATCTAACTCATGATCTGGAATTAACTGCCATTGTTGTTGCTTTGAAGATATGGAGATATTATTTCGATCGTGAGAAATGCTACATATACAGATCATAAGAGTTTGAAATATCTTCCCACATAAAAGGAATTGAACATGAGATAGCAAAAGTGGATGGAATTGATTACCATCTAAGAAAGGCGAATATGGTAGTAGATATATTAAACTACAAATTTTTACATGCCTTGAAAGCAATAAATGTTTGACTATAGAGTAAAAAGATAAAGCTTTGTTAGTAGAATTGTAGATTAAAACTAGCTTGGTCCAATAGGTGAAAGAGACTTAGAAGGATGATAATCAACTTATGCATGTATCGAGTTTGATCAAAGAGGGGAAGCCTATTGAGTATGAAATTGAAATAGATAGCTATTTGTGTTACCATGATAGGCATTGTGTTCCTAACGTAGAGGACATCAAGCAATAAATATTGTAGAAAGCTCATAGTTTACCTTATGCTATGCATCTTAAGAGCATAAAAATGTATCTTTATTTGAAGCCATATTATTAGTGGCCTAGAATGAAGAAAGATGTAACTAAGTATATAGCCAGATGTCTTACTTTTCAACAAGTGAAAGTAGAGCACCAAGTTCTTTTTAGATTACTTCATTATATAGCAATACCAAAATGGAAATGAGAGGGAGTTATGATGGATTTTATGGTTTGAATACCTAAGACTAGGAGCTAATGTGATACAATATAGGTAATTATGGATAGATTAACCAAGACAGCACACTTCATTCCTAACAAAATGGATTATTCATTACAGAAACTTACTTAGCTATACATAAATAAGATTATGAGCTCACATAGAGTTCTAGCATCCATATTTCAGTTAGAGACTTGAGGTTTACATCAAGATTTTGGAAAAAGCTACATAATACTTTGGGTACTCAGCTTACATTCAGCACTACTTTTCATCCATAAATAGATGTTTAATTAAAGTGGGCTATTCAAAAGCTTGAAGATATGCTAAAGAGTTGTGCCATTGATTTTAAAAGGAATTTGGATCAGTAACTATCATTAGTAGAATTTGCATATGATAATTGTCATAAATCAAGTTTGGGAATGGCAACGTATGAAGCTTTATATGGAAAAAATGCAGAATTACATTTTGTTAGAGTAAAGTAGGGGAAAATAAGCTAATGGGACTAGACTTGATAAAAGATGCAAAGAAAAGGTTAAAATTATTAAAGATTAGTTAAAAGCAGCATTATACAAGATGAAATAGTATGCAAATTTGAAAAGAAGATTGATTTAATATAAAGTGGGAGATAAGGTTTTTCTTAAAGTGTTACCTTGGAAAAAGGTATTGAGATTTGGTAAGAAGGGCAAGCTAAGACTAAGATTTATTGGTCCATATGAGATAATAAAATGTGTGGGACTAGTGGCATATTGATTAGCATTACCACTAGAGTTACATTAGATTCATGATGTTTTCATGTTTCCATGCTAAGGCAATACATATCAGATCCTTCTCATGTGATAGTAAAAGAAGAAGTAGAAGTACAACTAGATCTTTCATACAAAGAAGAGCCAGTTTATATATTAGCATGTGAAGTGATAGAATTCTGTAATAAAATATAGCTATTGGTGATGGTGCTATGGAGACATCACAACTTATAAAAAGCAACCTAAGAAAGTGAGCAGTAGATGAAAAAGCAATATCCGTATCTTTTTAAACCATGTAAATTTCAAGGATGAAATTTCTTAAGAGGGAAAGATTTGTAACAACCATAAAATGTGGTTTAATGAATATTATTTCTCAAGTTATGAATTGGATTCTTAAGTAGTGGCCCTATGAAGTTTATCTAAAGATGGGGTACCAGACATGAAATTTAAAAGGAAAAATAAGGACGAAAGCAAAAGAATTAAAAATAGCCACTGAACCAAAAATTCTTTTTCATCATATCTAGTAGAATATGGCCTTAGTTTGAGCTATGATATAAAGATGTTGGGATATGCCCAGATTGACCCAAAAATATCACATGCCAAAGGTCAAACATTCTAACTAGTCCAATGGTGAAGGAATTATAATTTTTTAACATTGATAAATATTTTTATTGAAATTCTTGTTTACACAATTAAAAAATTAAGCGTGTTTCCTTTGTCTTTCTAGCACAACCTTCAAAAAGGCCTTGAATTATGAAATTCTATAATTTTTGGTGTCTTAAAAAGTAATTATTGTGAGTAAAAAGTTTAAGAATAAATTTTAAAGATTTAAGGAAAACAAAGAAAAATGTTAGCCATTGGATCGTAGTTTCATTAAATTATGGTCATCCATGTATTTAATATAAATAAGTGAGCTCACATGGACTTAACACACATGATTAGCAATTTATCTTCTTACTTTTATTGGTGTGGCTAATGTCATTCCTAAAGAAAAGCCCTACCCCTTTTTGGTTTCAAATAACACAAATAACCACTCGAAACCTTTAAATATTATACTCAAAATGCTCCTCATTGCATCTAGTTTCCTATTCTCCTATTTATTTCATGAGAAAAGGGAGTTTTTGCAAGAAAAAGAAGATTTCAAGTTAGGGTCTAGAAAACTAAAAAGCCAAGGTAAGCATATTTTTAAGGTTTTAATATTTTTCTATGATGTTATAGGTGCCCGAAATTACAATATAAATGTTATTTTTGAGTTTTTATTCGTGTATAATTTTCTATGAATTTTTCTAACTAAATACCTATTATGGACCTTAGAGAAAGAAGGAGAGAGGCTTTACAAAGGCAAAGAGAAGTAGTAAAGTGGTATTAGAGACACTGAAAAATAGCTCTATAAGCGTATTCAATAAAATATGTGTACACATAATTTGTTTGTGCATTTTTAATTTAGAAACCTATTAGGGAAGTTGTAGTTTTAGTGGTCTAAATTGTTTAAAACTATTTTGATGGCATTATAAGGTTTAGAATATGTTAATTAAGTGAAAACAATTATTAAATGATGATAACTTTAGAGTATGGAGAAGTTGTGCAATTGACCATAAATTTTGTAATGAAAGGGTAAAACAGTAATTTTTGTCATTATGTGTAAATTATGGATAAATGTGCTACATTTGCATAATTAATCATGTTAGAATATTTTTTTATGAATAATAATGCATTATGTTGGAAATGTGATACATTAGGAATATATATGTGTGCTTTGCATTACGAGTGTACATGTATGTTACATATGAGATGTAATGTAACATAAGTTGAAATTTACATATAATTGAAATGTCATTTACGATTGTGGTATAAAAGTTCTCATATGAGAATTTCATGTGGAATGTAATGGTATGATTGCTTAGTGGGTAAAGCTATGAGAAACATTGTCAAAACCATTACACATATATTCATGTAGGTGCAGTCGTAGTGGAGGTTTATTTGGATCACTACATAATTATTAATAACTTGTTATACTAGTGAAGCAGTCATTAGGTCCAAAATGTTAGCCATTGTGCACCATGATCCTAATATCCTATAATGGGATTTATGCTAATTAGACATAGGCTAAGCAATTAGATAATTAATTGGTTAATTAAGAAACTGAAATTGTGTGCACTATAAGATGAATAAAAGGCTTCATATCTGTAAATGAGTAAACATATAATATGATGGGAATAAGGTAATGTGATAAGCATATACTAGTAAATATTTTGCATCATAATGTGCATGAAATTGGTATGTCATAATTGCATGATAATCTATGATTAATGTGCATTTGTGTGCATACATGTGTAAGCATATTTTATTGAATACACCACTAAGCTTTATGCTTAGCACATCATATTTTTAAGTATAGGTAATAGATAGATAGCCTTAACAACAATAATGTAGTATTAAGGAGATATTCACCAGTGTTTTTGGTATATTTTTGTTATATAGTGTGATGTAATATTATAATAGTTGGCACTCATATGTAAGCATGTTAGGACTAGAGTTTGATGATATGTTCTTATGATATGATTATGTTAGGATATAAATATATTATCTAGGTTATGTTATTATGATATGCCTATGTGTTGATGAGATTGTGTGATATGATGTGTGTACTTGGGATATTGAGTTGTGATAAGGACCAAAAGGGTCCAGGTGGTTGGTTGATGAATGAGATGATATAGAAGTGTTATTTTCTATAGGTTTTATTTTGGGATATGTTATGATGTAGCTATTATGCTACTAAAATTTCGTTGGATTGAGATAGTCATAATGAATGTGTGAATTTCATATAAAAAGGTTTTAAGTATATAATGGTAAAGATAATATAAGTTGGTATTTGTGTCATCTATTATTTGGACCAGCAATGGTTTAGGCAAGACGTGTCATAATATGGCATCCCTTATTCGGATCTACCTACCAGGTCAAGAGAGGGTTGTTACACACACTTTAAGTGATAATCATTGTTCAGGTTCACATAGACCACATTTTCTAAGACAAAAGTTTCATAAAGACTTCTAGAGTTTTTATGTTTAAGGTCCATACAAACTTTTAGGGTTCGAAGAGTATTTTGCTTGATTTGTAGATTTCCCTTTACATTCTTTAAGAATTATCCAATATTTAAAATTTTCATCATTGGAAACCTTTCGAATGAGGAAGCTTATTGAATTTTAGTATTTATAGACCTTACATGAGATATTCACATAGATAAATAATTTATGTTAGTTAAAGTATCCCATGATATAAGTGATACAAGTATCCTTTGACTTGAGATCACAAAGGTATCTTAAGTATCAACGCTACACTTTGACTCTACCATAAAGTATACATAGCTAGGAGATTAGGTATAGCATGAGATACTTGAAGTAGTTGAGTGATTAATAAAGGATTTGCCACCCTAGATTATAGTTGTGAGTTTATCTCACAATTCTAATATAGATCTTTATTCAAAAATCTTTGCCCAAAGTAAGATGCAAATATGAATAAGATTTGTAAAGGCATTTTGGGAATTAAGATAAAAACATTAGAATTAACATATTTAGGGAAAGGTAAAGTATGGTGAAAGGATAAATTGCATGTTAACTAAATATGGAAAGGTAAAATAGCATTGAGTTGACACTAACCTTCTGACACTTAGGTAGTCATGATACATGGCTAGATGCCTCTCATGACTTATACATAAGTGAATTTTTTATTGAGAATTAATAATGATTTCAAAAAGTTGAAATCATATAATCCAGGTTCTAATATGATTATAATTCACTTATCTACTACTAATGTGTTTCAGAAGCCTAAAAGGGTCACACACATATATAATTCAATTTCAAGGTAAAATGCATGATTTTTAATGACATGAGAAGTCGTTGAGCCTAAAGAGAGAAAAAGAAAAGGCTTATTAGCTAGGAGTCTAAGAAGTAGAAAAGTAGAAACAACAAAAAAGGCTTATGCAAATAGAATAAAAATGGTCCATGTGCATAAAACTGAAAAAGGCCAATTAAAGTGACTTTAATTAGGCCTAATTAGGTTAGCCTTTTAAGAGTTAGAAGGAAAAATATTCTAACATAGGGCCGAATAATAAAAAGGGTATAACAATCCCTCTTAAGAGTTTAACCAATATAAGAAAGATTTTACACTTTTCTACTTTATCTTTTTCTCTTTAAAGCCTTAGTTACCCCCTTTACTAGCCCCTAATGAGCTGATTATCATTGTTGCTCTTAGAGAGTTCTTGGACTTGAATTCTCATGTGGATTACTTTATAGGCATTCCTAAAGTGGAATATTATGGTTTGCTACAACCCAATGTGAAGAAAAATCAACGAAAAGGAATCTATTAGAAGAAAGTAGTAAACTTCTTCGAATCAACTAGTGTAAGCCTTTTATTTTCTATTTTTCAACCTTTCACTCTTCTGAATATTGAGACCTTTTATTTATCTATTATGAATGAGGTCTCAAAATCCTACAATGGTATTAGAGCCAAGTTGTGTCAAAAAATAAAAAAGTTTTTGTGATTATTAAATCCGTAGTAAATCTTTTTATTTTTATTTTTATTTTTTGTATGTAAAATCTAATTTTTGATCTTTTCAAGTGTTGAATTGATGTTTAAAATTATGATTTGTATTATTTTTTTATCTTGTCTTAAAAGAAATTTGATTGAAGTCATGTTTGTTTTGCTTGCTATGCCCATTTGGAGAATATAGAAACATAATTAGTTTTGGCATTCTCAAATGTGTTCAACAAAATTTTTTATTTTTATAGAATATTAATGCTTTCTAGAGTTTGTAAAATCATTTCTTTAGTTTTAGACATAAATATATT
>CANXYI011267300.1:0-16106 GCA_948208565.1 Hura crepitans | reverse complement strand
CAGACACTGTCTATTGGTGATTCATGAACAATTACTTCATGTTAATCTGATTGAACTACCCTTCCATGAATTTGATGTTATCCTAGGAATGGATTGCTTATCTAAACATCGGGTTATAATTGATTATAAACACAAGAAGTGATAGTTGTGGGTGAGAAAAGCTTTCTACATGAGCTCATCTCAGTTGTTACAGCCAAAAAACTCATCCGTAAAGGTTATAAAGCCTATTAACACATGTCATTGACACTAATACTTCCACTCCTAGCCCTGAATAGATTCTAATAGTTTTTGAATTTCTCAATGAGTTACCAGGATTACCTCCCTAAAGGGAACTTGACTTTGAAATTGAAGTGTATCTTAGTACTTCTCCTATATCCATTAATCCCTATATAATGGTACCTACTAAATTGAAAGAACTAAAGGTGCTATTGCAAAACTTGTTAAATAAGGGTTCATCAGACCCAGTACATCACCTTGGGGAGTTTGTAAAGAAGAAAAATGGGTCGCTCCGGTGGTGAAAAATAACGTGATAGTGAAAAATAAATATCCCTTACCCAAAATTGATGATCTTTTTTATCAGCTTTGAGGTGTTGATGTCTTTTCCAAGATAAATTTGAGGTCAGGATATCATCAACTGAGGATTAAAGAGGCTGATATTCCTAAAACTGCTTTTAGGACTAGATATAGACATTATGAGTTCCTAGTGATGCCATTTGCACTCACTAATGCCCCAGTAGCTTTTATTGACCTAATGAATAGGGTGTTTTAACCATACCTAGATCAATTTGTGATAGTATTCATTGATGACATTCTGGTGTACTCCAAGACTAGAGAAGAACATGAATAGCATCTTAGGGTTATGCTACAAACTCTGAGAGAGCAACACTTGTATGCCAAATTGTGTAAGTACAAATTCTAGTTAAATAAAGTGGCTTTCCTAAGCCATATAATGTCAGCAGAGGGTATCAGAGTTGACCCCAGCAAGGTTAAAGTAGTGTTAGAATGGAAACCTCTAAGGAATGTGATAGAAATATAGAGTTTCCTAGGATTGGCTAGGTACTATAGAATATTCGTGAAAAGGTTTTCCAAGGTTACGGCACCTATGACAAGGTTAATTAAAAAGAATGAAAAAATTTGAATGGGATGCAAAATGTCAAGAAAGTTTTGATAAGCTAAAGAAAATGCAGATAGAAGCTCCTATCCTAATTCAACTTGAACCAGGGAAGGATTTTATTGTGTATAGTGATGCTTCACTCAATGGACTAGGTTGTGTGTTGATACAAGAAGGAAAAGTAATAGCTTATGCTTCAAGATAGCTAAAGCCACATGAGAGGAACTACCCTACTCATGATCTGGAGTTAGTTGCCATTGTTTTTGCATTGAAAATCTAGAGGCATTACCTGTATAGTGAGAAATGTTATATTTACACCAATCACAAGAGTTCGATATACCTCCTCACCCAAAAAGAGTTGAACCTAAGATAGTGAAAGTGGCTAGAATTGACAAAAGATTATGATTGTTTGATAGATTACTACCCAGAAAAGGCTAATATTGTTATAGCTGCTAGATAATTATCTATTTATCATACTAGACCGATGCAATGGTTAGGGCTTATAAGATAGGCCACTACACTATGTTATGATGATGATATTTGTCTATCTATTAGACTAGGCCAGTGCAGCAATTGGGGTTCATAAGATAGACCATTGCACTATGTTATTGATATTACTGTCTATTTATCATACCATGCTGGTGCAGCTATTGAGGTCCACAAGATAGGCCACTGCACTAGGGCTGGTCAGAGCTCGAGGTTTAAAATATAGGGCTACTACACAGTTTGAATTCCCTCTTGGTCCAGTGTCTAAAAATGTAGTCTATCTAGTCAGGCCTACTTAATAAACTAAAAATTTCACCTAATGATAACTAACAGTAACACATAAATTAATGACAATATGGGAATGACATAAGTGTAAATAATTAAATCATGAGACTAGTTAATAAAACAATATTATTTTGCAACATAGCTATTACGTATTGCATTCATCCATCCATGGCATGTATGATTCATATGTATGCTCGCATTGACATGTTTTTATTATATTAAATTTAACATTGAGTTTTCATACTC
Organism: Hura crepitans; assembly: GCA_948208565.1. Lineage (NCBI taxonomy): Eukaryota > Viridiplantae > Streptophyta > Magnoliopsida > Malpighiales > Euphorbiaceae > Hura > Hura crepitans. Next base: position 13,978 of record CANXYI011267300.1, on the reverse strand, counting down.
AGCGTACCAGTATTTTGGTGCATAGGTAACAGCAGGTAGTAGTCCAGCCTCGAGTTTTGTGTAGTATAATAATAGAGGCATTAAAGGGCATAAGACTTTGTACTTTTAATGATTTTAGTAAGCACTCATGTAAATACTATAGGTTAAGGTCCAGCTAGCTTAGAAGCTGCTAGTGTATGTGATTATAAGTGAAATTAGTGATGTATAAATGGGGCCTTTTTTCTAAATATTTAATTTCTGTTAGATTCTAATTTTTTTGGCCTTGAGGCCCTAGGTGAAGTTTGAATGTTTGTTAGTGATATAGTTGATGAAAATAGAGAACTATAAGGGTCTAGAGTGTGACGGGTGATGTAATTAAGGTTATTAAAAGCATTTTTCATAAGTTAAAATTTTTAGAATGTCACCCAGGTAATCATTGTGCTGTTCAAACCTCTATAAAATCTATAATGGCTATTAGTTGGATTTTTAGGTTAAATATACCTAGAACAATAATGTGTAAGTGATATATGAGAATCTTAACAGTATATATCTAGATAATAAATAATATGTAAGTGTTAAGCGAATGCTGGTCTAGAGAAATTTTAGAATTGGTGACATAGTAGGAAGTGCATCGCCTATCAGGTTTCTTTGGGAATCTAGTAAGGTGTGTCACAAATGATGTGTGCTAATTGATAATATTAGTTAGAAAGACTTAAGAGGCTGAGTTTGAGTTTGAGGACTTTATATAAGTGTTATTTCATAAGTTTATTTTAGGACATGTCATCGAACAACCGTCATGCTGCCAAATTTTCATAAAATGTAACAGTAAGGTTTTAAACATTTATTTGCATGACACTAGTTTTAAAGCTACACATGGGCCTTAGATACTCATAATGTAAGCATACAATAGAGAAACAAATAAATGATGGGGAAATATGTTAACTTGTAATCTCTTATTCGAATTGGCAATGATTCAGGTAGGAGGTGTCACAATGTGCCATCTTTCAATCGGTTTTGGCTACCAGGTCGAGTAAGTGGTGGCATAGAACATGAGGCCATTGATAATGGTATGATTAAATTAAGGATAAATAAAAGGAGTTTGGGTGGATTTAGGTACCTAATGAGGTATGTGTATTCCAAACATGGTTTAAGTATATTATGCTTTATGTGAAGTATGATTTTTTTTATGTTGCTATTGAATATATGAAAGTGATAGATGAGAATTGTTATTAGACATAAGTTGCGATGTTTAGAAGTAGAAAAAGCTTGAACCATTAAACCCTCTATAGGTTGAAGCATGTATACAGTAGAATGAGAGAGAAATTTTAGTATTTAGGCATAATTATGTGTTAGCTCACATAATAATTGTGATTGTAGTTTGATTAAAAGGCATAGGAATAATAGTTCAATATGTATTGAAAATTCTATTATGGAAACCAAATTTTAGTATGTTATGGAATTGGATGATATACTGGGAAATGTTATGAATATTAAGTGTTAAAATGAGTAATAAATGATAGTAGAAGTATATAGTTAAAGACTTACAATTTGAGAGTAAAATTTTTTTATAGCCAAAATTAAGGTATAGGTATTAATAGAAATTTTTGCAATAAATATGTAAGTTAACTTATAGGGTTAGTCTAAAAGGATAGAAAGATAAGTTACAAACTACAAAAGCATAGAAAGAAAATAAAGTGTGATGAAAGAATGTGGCATGGAATCATATATAATAAAGATAGTTACCATACGATGAAAAGAATGGTTAATTATATGTATATGATTCAAAGATATGGATAATGTGAGATTTGTAAGACATTAAAATTTTTTGGCTAAATAAATATTTAGAAGATTAGAAAGTTACATAAAGCAAGTAAAATAAAAAAGACAAGGACACATGAAAAAAAATTATAAAATTAATTAATATAGGATAAATGCTTAAAGAAAAGGATACTTAAATATATAAATATATATACAAATAAATAAATATACTTAATTAAACAAATTAAATTAATCGTTTGCAAATGCAAGGAAAAATAAGATATACATATATCTATACAAATGAATAAGGAATTATATGAACTAATTAGATAAAATAGAATGAGATTAAGTGTATAAATATATAATTGAAGAATTAAAAGATCAACAATAATGCCCTAAACATTCCGACTTATAAATAGTACTTCCCAGGATATATAGTGTTCCCCAAAACTCAGGTCACACTAATCTTACTGAATAGAAGTATTAGTCATAAAATAATTTTAGGCAAAATTTAAAGTCAATTTGAAGTTATTAAGATTGTTAAAAATGAAAAAAAGATTTTACGGTAGTGTCATGTGAATAGTGCCGTAGGCAAAGCCGAACTATAAAATAAATGTATTTTTACTCAAAAAATTTTGGGATCGATACAACGTGATACTTAAATATTCCAAAGCATCCATTGGCATCAAAATTAGAAATTTTAAATATCAAGAAATATTTTTTAATAAATCGAGCAAAGATATTAAATTACTTTTTTACCGGATTTTAAGCTTTCTGAATGTGGGTTTTTATATTAAGGTTTATATTTTAAAGAATTATTAAGGCATAAAGTTGTGTATTATGATGAGTAATTAAATAAAAGTGGATTTTAAAGAGAGATTTTAAGATGAAATTTTGTGGACCTTTGGATTTTTTATCCAACCACTCACAAAGACCCTATATAAAGGTCAAAATAGGAATTGTCCTTCAAAACAAGCTTAAATCCAACACATTAAAACATCAAACTCAACCTTTATAACCTCCTAAACAAGATTTAAGCAAGAAAATCAAGTTGTTTTAGTTGATTTTAGAGATTTTAGGTCTTGGTGAATAGTTCCCATTTTTCATTCACATAAGGATTTTTTGGTACTATCATTTTTCTAATGTTATTAAGGTGCCCAAGAACAATCTTTTATGGTTAGATTGATTTTTGGAGGTTTATTTGATTTTTAGGGATTTTTCTAAGTTTTGGTTATATTATGTGTAGTGGATGTTTAGCAAAAGAGCAAAAAAGTGAAAGAGAAGGCTTAATCTTGCTCTAGTGGTGTATTTTGATCCCTAAATAAGTGTTTTTAAGTTAAATTGTGTATTACCTTAGTAGGTTGAAGCATTTAGTGTGTATGTATTATGTAATTAATGGTAGTTAATATGTTTGGTGATAGTATGCTAAATGACATTATGTTAAATGTGGAAAATGTATGTGATTGTGTATGTGATAAGATTTTAGCATGTTTAGTATCTTAAATTGGTAATGCTAAATTCCCTAAGTGATGGATGTGCATGCTTTTGGGTTATAAAGCCATGAATTGTGTTTAAGTATGTGGAAAAAGGAATAATAATGATGTTGATATATTGAGTTCTCAATATGGTGAGGCTAAAAATTTCATATGGTAGTTTAGTTTGATTATAGCTCAATGAACAACTCAATATATGTTTATATTGTTAGGATGTGATAGCATGTGATAATGATATGTGTTATAATTATGCTAAAATGTGAGTTATGATGAGAATTATGAAAGAGATGATTATGTGATTTGAGGAGTGTTGGTTGAATGCTCTAGGATGATAATTAGATTATTATGTAATGATATGAGGTTTGATAATGTGTTGTATGATAATTATGAGCTTAGATGGATTATAGGATCATATGAAAGGCTATTTGTATCTATATGGTGTATGATGGCTGAATGAGTGTGTATGTTGTTTCGGATGATTAAGACTAGCTATATGAAGTTAAATAGATAATGATGGGATGCCTTGTAGCATAGTTTCACACATATGCACATTTAGGACTTATATGTATAGCATAATAAAGAGTAAAATATCTTGGCATTTTTTATGTCTAATTAAATGCTATAATGGCTAATTTTGATTTTTGCATGAAAATGGGATGGAAATCCATAATGTAATAATGTTTTATATATGAGGTACTTAAGGAGGATGTTATGGCGAAACCCCCTTACTAGTTATGTGTGCTTGTAATGTTAAAATAATGATAAAAATGCTATAGTTTATATGTGTTATACATGTTGTGAGGGGAGTGATATTTACATGCTTAGTATGTACTCTATGTTGGTGCACATGTATGCATAGAAAGGGTTATGGCTGAATGGTTGTTAAGCCAAACAAGTGAGCAATTTACATTTGCATATGATGAACAAATTTTAAATGTGAACATAATGGCATGGAAAATGCACATTTGACATTAAGGCTAGTATGTGGCTGAAATGAGTAAAGTCATGTGATGAGTTGATGTTTAAGCTAGACTAACATCTATAAACTATATGATGTCATAACTATATATGGAAACATGAATGATAATTGTATACTCATAAATGTGACAATATGTGTGCATTGGTGTATAAATATTGGAAATAAGGCAAGATGGATTAAAAGCTATTTAAGAAGGTGAAACTTATATTATAACATTAATGCCTCATACTAATAGACAACCTAGATTGAATAGGATAATCGGTCAACTAGGGAGCTATAGTAGCTGTTAGGGTACCCATGGGTACTTAATTTGGCCTACATGCAATATTTGGCCTTCGAGCAACTACATTTGACCTATGGCTAATATTTAGCCTTCGAGAAATTATATTTAGCCTACAGGCAATCATGTGACCTATAGGTAATATTTAACCTTCGAGTGACATTTGGCCTCTGAATATCATTTGTCCTGCTATCCAGTTTTGGTATGTTGTCTTTTAGTATGGGTATAAAATGTTTAATTAAATTTGAAGGTGAGATTTATGGATGATAAATAGAATTAATGTACATGTGTAAAAAGGAACCTATCAAAGTATGTTATTAATAAGTAATTTGTGCAAATGGCTTGTTATGTTATAATGAAATAATGCTCATGCATGAATAATTCTTTTTAAGTTGCTATTTATGATTTTTTCTTTGCTTATATGTATGTGATAGAATATGTATGATCATAGTATGAGGTAGATAATACATGACTGCTAATTTTGCATGATATGCATGTGTGAATACATAAATTGAATACACCACTAGGCTTTCACTTAGCACATCATTTTGTTTTGTGATACATAGGTTAAAGAAATAACAAATTAGAGTCAAAGCCTCAATCTAAAAGATTTATCAAGAAAGCTTCTTTTTGGTATTCTATTTATTTTAGTATAATAATGTGATGTAACTAATGGTAGAGGCATTCTTATGTAATTGAGGGATTGGGCCTAATATGAACTTGAAAATGGATTTTCTAACTTTTAAAAGATATTTATGAAACTATTTATATAAGGATGTATGTTAAACCAATATTGGTAATGTTTTTTTCATTTGAGCATGAATGAATTGATGTTAAATCTTATTGTTAATGGTTAAGACTACTGGGTTGATTTGAAGGGCTAGATAGACCCAGATGAGGTTAATGCATGAATGAATGTTTTAGAAGTGTTGTTTTTACGCAGGTTACTATTTGGGATAGTGTTCGTTACAACCATTATGCTATCAAAATTTTGTCATGAGAAGCCCAATAGTATACTTTGTAATTTGGTTTTTGAAAATCTATATTTTTATAACCATATTCATGCAAATCATATTTTAATTTAAATAATAAAGCTTTAAATCAATAAAATTTTCTACGTAAATTCAGATATCAGTTTGTTTGTCACTCCTTATTCAAGACCAGTGGTCGAACTAGGCAAAGGTTGTCATATCAACTAGGAAAAAGTTTACATAAGCATTATAAAGAAATATATAAGTTTAATTATGTAATTTAAAGGACACATAATATATGTTTTAAGGAAAATATGCATATAGGAATATGTGTACGAGTATGTATGTGTGTGTGTACATATACTTTAAATAAAAGAAATTAATTATATGAAATGTGGTAATTTTATATAGTTAAAAATAATTATGAAATTAATTAGAATAAGTTAAATACTTGGAAAAATCAATACATGAATATATAAAAATATATGTATGAGTAAGTAATTATATTTAAATAAATTGCATTAATCATATATAGATAAAAGAAAAATATGGGACATGTTTATATGTACATCACTAAGGAATTGATATAATAATATTTGTAACACCCATATACCCAACAAATAAATCGATTCAAGTATAGGATGTCCATGTAATACTCTTATATCCAACCGATAGCCAATTCAGACATAAGATGTCACATATCTAGTTCAACTATTATTCCTTGTTTAAGCCGTTTATACTCTTATTTAATTAATTCTAGTTTCATGCTAGTTAAGCATCTCTTTAATCACATCACCTTTGTTGTTTTGTTTAAGTCACACTTGCATGAACCTAATAAGGTTATCATTAATTGATAAATAAAACATTTATGTAATTTTTGTACTTTACGCATATATTTTTTGGAAATTACTATTTACATACATACATGTTGTATTACACTTAATCATTCATTAATGTAAAAACACTTGATAGACAAAATGCTAGCGATGGACCTTTCTTTCCTATATCTTTAGTCTATTCAGTTATGTTGTTACTAGGACTCGATCGCTTCCTCGCCCGTTTTAGTATACCTATATATTAGCAAAAGCCAATGCATTTGGCAAATTGCTCAATGGTGTATTCACTACTTATGAATTTGTTATTTTTAGTCTTTAATTATCTTTCTATTTGTAATTCTTATTAGAAGCTTAATAATAATATACCCATCCTAATCGTGTTTATACTTTCTTACCACAAAAAGGGTATCCTTGTTCATGTATATTGCACATTTTGTAGCGTAACTAGATACATGTGATTTCTTTTATTTCACATTATTATATTTATTTAAATTATTATATCAACTTATTGGTAATACAAAATTCAATTTATGCAAATATAATCTTACCATTAGCCATATAAATTCATTTTTAACTTTAGTTGTCTCAATGTTTTTCCTTTAGCAACATTTTGGTTATTCACTTGTTTAGGCCATACGCGAGAGACATAAATCATGATACTGGATAATGGGATCCATCAATTGTGCAGTGGTCCACATTTTAGATCTACTTTATTGCTGTACCAGCATTATGCATAAGTGTGTGTGTGTAATGGTTCCACTAAACCTGCTCTGCTGCTGCACCAGCATTAAGTAAATGGATGTTAGTAACCCTCTTAGACCTACACTATAGCTACACCCACGTTAAATGTCATGCTTTGACTTGTGGTCTAATCTTTCTCAAGTATAGAATTGGAATTTAAGGAAATTGTGGAAAATAAAATAGATGTACGGACCAAGTAGAGTTAGTTGGTATGAATAATGAAGTGAAAAATGAGTGAGGGATAAAATGGTCATTTTGCAAATTGTCAGGGATAAAACTAGAAAAGAGTGGTTTAAGGTTTAGAAATGAGTGGAATAAACATAAAAGGGTGAAAATATGGGTACAACATGAGAGGAACAAGAAAGCGTGAAAAAAAATGGGATTCAAGAGATGGTCCGGGTGAATAGTGACATCGGGCCATGAATAATACTTCTCAAGGGTTGGGAAAGCTAATTAAATAGAATGAAAGATAATATTATAAGATAATTTTGAGTGAAATTTGGAGTGCAAATGAGGTCATATAAGTGGTTAAAAATGCAGTTAAAAATATTATTACAGTGTCCCGATGAATAGTACCTTAGTTGAGGCTAAATGATAAAATATCTTATTTGAGCTCATAAAAATCTAAAAATAGCACGACATGATGGTCCAAAATCCAATTAATCCAATGGTATTGAAATTGGAATTTTTTAACATCAAGAAGCAATTTAATTAAATTAAATGAAACTGTGATTATTTAGTTCTATCGGTTCCTCTTAGTTTTAAATTACAAAATTCTTGAAACTTACTAATTGGGCAAGTTTTGAATTTTTGGTGCCAAAAGAGGAATTTATTAAAGCCTCAACATCTAAGATTTAATTTTTGAGGGATATAAACTAATGAAAATTAATCTTAGCCATTAGATTTCCACATGGCAAGATCATGGCCCTTGGTTACCATAATATAAAAAAGGGTCTATGTGATGTAACCATATGGGATTAAGTCACCACTCATCATCCTCCTCTTCCTCTCCACAGTTGATGCCACTTCCACCTCTCTTTTCCTTTGATTTTTCTTCTTTCTAACCCTTATATATAACCTTAAACCCCAAATTGATAACCTAAAAATGATCCTTATCAAGCTTAGAGCACTAATTTGGTGAGAAAATATAAAGAAAGGGAAGAATTTAAGGTGAATTTAGTGATTGAAAAATTAGGGTTTCTAGCCCCTAAATTGGTAAGTGAGGTATTTTAAAGGTTTAATGGTTTTCTAGGTAATTAGACATGTTAAATTTAATTATTCTAGCTGTAATTTCAAGTTTAGTTTTGACTGGATTTTTCTATGGATTTTTCTAACAAAAAATCTATTATGTTTCAAGTGGAATTTGGAGAGAAGTTAGGAAAGGCAAAGATAAGGTGTAGAAAGGTCTATTAGAGGCCAAAAGAGCCAATTGTAAGTGTATTCAATGATCTTTGCATTACCTTGATTATTTCCATAATTTCAATAATGTGTATGTCATATATATTATGTGAATTATCCATATGTATGTGTGAAATGTATGTTCACTGGTACAAGTAGGATGTATATGTGACTAATTTGTGGTTTAGACATGAGTTGGATGATGAATGAATGTGTGCATGAGAAATGTAATAATGGTCGAATGGGTAAGTGGCTTGGATAGCTTGTTTATAATGTGTACTAATAGTAATTAGGTTATATGTGTGATAAATTAGTGATTTGTATGTGAAAAGGATGATGAATGAACATGTAGGTGTGAAATGTCTCATTGGTCGAATGGTAGGAGTGGGTTGAATGATGTTGATATTAATCATAGTAATGAGTTATGGATAGAATAACGATAGTTGCAAGTATATATACACATAAATAATAATTTTTAGGAAGAAAATAAGTCTAATATGGTAATAGGTATATGATGTGAATATGTATAATAATGTGAATTGGTAATAATGATGAAGCAATACAGGTGTGTGAATAAGTGTTTAATGATTAGAATAAGAATTAAATGGAAAATGAAAGTGTGAATGTGAAATGGGAAGTTAGTCGAATGGTGCTTAATAAGTTAACGATGTTTAGGTTAATTCTTATAATGTTTTTAGGATGGAAATGTATTAATGGGATGGAAGATAAGTGAAAAGGAAAAATGGAATGGAAATCAAATTGGAAATAGAGATAATGTTTAAAAGTTGAACATGTGGCATAATGGTGTGAATATTGTAAAGAATGTTTACTTTTATTAATACAATATGTGTATATAGGGAAATAATAAACAAAGTAAATCGTATAATATGAGAAGGAGTTAATATTATGTGATTTAGAATAATGCAAGGTGTAAATTTAAGTAATGATATTGACTAAATAATAAAGGCCTTATGTGCAATGTGATTGTATGTAAAATAGGAAAAAAAGTGGGATGTACAAATAATTGCATATTGATGAGTAATAGTCTAGAAAAGTAATATCGAAATTAAGTATGGTGACACAATTATGTAATGGGAGTGGTAATGGAAATGTGAGCATTATAATTGGTATTAAGAATATTTTAATTAAAATGTGATTAAATAGATATTTGAGCATCCCAAATGTGCTTAACAAGTAAAGTAAATACAAAATATTATGTTGACTTGGAAATGAATAAAAGGTAAAGATACATTCAAGTTATGATAATATATAAATTGGAATAAGAAATAGGTAAAGGCCTATATCAGTAGACTCCTACTGGATAGGTTAACTAGTCAACAAGGGAATTAAGGCAGCTGCTAAGATAACATGATAACATGAGTGCAGCTATAGTGTAGATCTAATAGAGCCACTGCACAACTATTTACTTAATGTAGGTCCAATATGGCCATTGCATAACTATTTACTTAATGCTAGTGCAGCAGCATTATAGGTCTAATAGGGCCACTGCACAACTATTTACTTAACATTAGACAGTAGCAGTGTAGGTCTAATTTGGCCACTGCACAAATAATTACATATAATGCTGATGTAATAGCAAAATAGGTCTATAATGTGGACTACTGCACACCTATATGTCCCATTACCCAATATCAAGAGCATGTCTTCCAAATATAGGCTAAGGAAATGGCTAATTGAAGTGAGCATGACTAAAAGGAAGGAAAAAGGGCTAAATGAGTTTAATATTCATATCATGTAAGGAAGCTATTAGCTAAAATTATAATTAGGAGTAATAAAAGGGAATGGTATGGATATAAATTAGGTTATGTAGTGTCCAAACATAAGTAACTTAAATTTGCACATAAAAAGGCATATAGGTAAAATAGGATAATGTGGACTATAACATAACTATGACAACAATAATACTAGTATCTACTATAATCAAGTGTAAATAATTAGCAATAAATATGGAACATGTAAATTAACACTACAAATTAAGAAATATAAGATAATAAAGAAGACTTTATAATAGAAAGGCAAAGTAACCGAATGGTAAGATATGTTCTGAATAATCTCAAATGGTAAATTAGGTTCAGCTAATCATGTGTGAACATTTATGCATGGTATGCATCAGTATGTGATCATTATTAAAACAAAATATATGTATAATGCATATTTCATTGAATACACCACTAAGTATTTTGCTTAGCATATCATTGTCTGCAAAGCGTAGGTATTAGAAAACAGGTTAAGAGAGTAGCATTAAGTAAAGAAGTGCAGATCAATGAGCTATACCTCTTGTATTACTATTATATTATGTGCAATTGTGTATAGTCATGCACTCATGTATACATGTAAGGGAGTGGGCCTAAACCTATGTATGTAAATGTATGTATGTACCTAAACTTGTATGATAATAGTATGAATGTTCAAAATAAATTGATATGCTTGTAATGCGAATGAAATCAAGATATTTCTAATGATGAAATTATGTGAATGTTATGTGTGTGTGGGACAGTGAAGAGATTATGAGGATTAAATGGATCCAATGACATAGATTGATTATGAAATGATATAAAAGTGTTGATTTTCCTAAGTTTTTATTGGATAGTGTCACCGGTCAGCCATTATGTTGTCAAATTTTTGTTGAATAGATTTGTGGGTAGATTATACTTACATAATGACTTGACTACTATAATAAAAAAATGAGTATACATGTGAGACATATTGAGGAAATGGAAAGATAAAAAGATAAATAAAGGATAATATGTAAAAGTTAAAATGAATAAGATGGTGTGTTCTTTCTTATTTGGGTCCGGTAATTAGATCGGGTAAGGTATGTCACATTAAGAATGTATAGTGACCCTATTAAACCTTCCTACTATTATGTATATGTGCAATGGTTCTGTTGGACCTTCCTATGGCTATATCGGCATTAAAAAAATGATATCACATTGTCTTAGCAACTGCTATAATTCCTTAATTGATCAATCAACCTATCAAGTCTCAATTGTCTAACTCATATAGGCTTCATTATACTTTTCTCAATTCCATGTACATTATATGATTTATACAAACTTGCATATATTCTTTAGTCCATGTCTCATATGGGCTTTTACCTCATGTTTCACAATTTCATACACATCACGTAAATTATTTGTATGTGTTTGATTCTTCATATAATCAGCTTATTCTAGTTCAATTTCATATTCAAATGACCTTTTCTTCATTCCATTTGTATACTACAAATTCATGATTAAATTTGTGATACAATTGACCAAGTTAAGTTCACCATAACATAACCAATTTTCCTCACCTATTTAACCTTATGGTCTCATCCTTTATTTATTCACATATCAGTTACATTAGTCTTTTTGCTTTATACATAATTTAAATTGTTCCTTCTATGTCCATATTTCTTTATTTTACAAACCATTTATTTTTATAACTTTTCTCTATTCATAATGTCCAAATATTTATTTTAGTCTTTCTTTATTTAAAATGCAATTTCTATCTCTATGTCTTTATTATTATTATTATTATTATTATTATTATTATTATTATTATTATCATCATCATCATCATCATTTAAGGATTGTAATTTGTGACAATTATATATATTAATTAGTCTAGGTAATCCCTTTTTTATAAAATAAATCTTAAATTCTTATTAATTAACTCCATATACTTTATTTTTACTCAAGTTTCTTAAATATAATCTATTAATTTCTTTTTAACTCCCTTTTATTAATACTATTTTTATCATATCAATTCCTCATTTATTTACATACACACTCATGTTTGCTATTTTATTTTAACTTCCACACAATTAACTTATTTTATTTTATTTAAATATAATTAATTACTTATACATATATTTGTATTTATTTGTGTATCTTCATCTTGAAGTATCTAATTCATTCAATTAATTCGTAATTGTCCCTAAATAACTTAAATTTCTTTGTTTCACTTTCTCTTGTTCTTTTACATTTATTAATTTTCTATAAATTTTTTCTCTTTTTTTTATTACAATTATATATTTGTACACATAATATATATTTTTATACTTATGTGTTCTTCTAGATTTTTCTATTTTTGTAACATCTAATTCATTGATTTATAATCTCTCATTTCTTATATTTTAATTACCTTTTCTGTGTATTTTTGCCTTCCTAATATTTAAGAGTTAACAATTCATATCCAATACATACACACACATACACACACACACTTCATTTTATTTCAATAACTTATATAATTTCTTTTTAATTTCTCTTCAATTCACATACCTCTGTTATATGCACTTTATGGAAATTCGTGTTCAATTAAATTCAATTTATTTTAATTATTTCTTTTACTTCTATATAACTCCTCTCTTTTATGCTAATATACATTAATTAATATTTAGTGCTTATCTATAATTTAATATGTACACACCACCTTTTTCCTCTTAGGATAGTTTTGGTCTAAGGGATATCTTATGCTACGCTCATAAACATCACAATTTTAACTCGTCTAACATACTTTCATAGACAAATTTCATGATTACAAACATTAATTTTAATAAAAGCACTTAAATCCTACAAGTTAAATAAAATCCATAATATACCTCAATAAATAAAACTTCACAACTAATGAATACACATTTCTTATTAAGCTTATATTCATCAAAACTCTTTTCCTTTCTCCTCAATTTTCTTAAGTCCCATTAACATTCATAACAAATTTCCTCACATAAATTACACTAAAAATGCCATTAATCACATAATTCCAATTAATTCCATAAATAATCAATAATAACATTTAATTAACTCTTATAAATTACTTAATATAAGAATGGACTTACCAATATTTAAGTGACTTTAAACCTCATTTTCTAGCTCTTTTATTTCCCTAATCTCATATTCTTCTATCAACATTTTAAGGGTTACTAATCTATTTTGATATAGGTTTCCATTTTAGTTTGAAATGGTAAAGCGATTAAAAGAATTTTTTGGCATATGAGAGGGTGGCAATTTAGGCAATAAGAGGGGCTAGATTTTGCTAGAATCAAAATAAATTTTGTATTATTATTTACATATTTATATGTAGGACGGATGACTATGATCCAAAGTTAACATATACATACGAAAGTCTAGGATTCTTTCGCGTGTGTTATCTTTTAAAAATATCATTTAATCATTTCCACCTCATTAATTCTACCTTCCACTTGAATGGCTAAGATTTATCATGTTACTACTTAATCCAATGGCTAGAAAAGCTGCCTATGCAAAATTTCCACCACATTTCCTTAAATGTACACATTTAATTGAATTTTCCCTATTTTTTTTCCAATAGCTCTCATGTTTAAAAAATTCCAACACTATGATTTTTGGATTCCTTAGAAATTTTTACCATTATGATGTGCCACTTTTAAAATTTTTTGAGCATGTTTTTGTATTTTTTCATTTAGCAATAAATGGTTTACTATTCACATTACATTATAAATTTAGTTTTTGTTTTTGATTTTTAGCTAGTTATAAAATCTTGAATGCTCCTCAAAT
>CANXYI011267277.1:0-11809 GCA_948208565.1 Hura crepitans | reverse complement strand
TTCTGGGTATTCCTCGATTTCTAAGTATATTTGGATGTCATGATACCAAGGCAAGTCACTATTGGTTTCTTCCCTTGCAGTGCTCATTATGCTAGTTTACATTGAAAACCTTAACCTATTAAGTACATAGGTTTGGGAAAGTCTTTAGTAAGGTTCAATATTGACATTAAAGTGGCTAAAGCATCTGCTACTTGATTCTATTCCCTTAGAATGTGATGAAAAATACATTGGTTGAATCCTTTAGACAAATCGATGAGTATTCTGACATACTTGCTTAAATTCTCATCCTTAACCTCTCAATTTCCTTTCACTTGTTATATCACTAACATGGAGGCCCCATATACATCGATTACCTTTACCCTCAGTTAGAAAAACATTTCTAGGCCATAGATGCATGATTCATTATTAGTGACATTATTGGTGGCTTAGAATTGCAATTTCCTAGCAAAGAACATATATTTGCCTTTTAAATTGATGATCAGCACACTAGCACTTACTCTTTTTTGATTTACTACCCCATCAAAGAACACTTTCCATCCTTCTTGAGATATTGCCCCCAAGTATTCATCTAGAAACTTGAATTCTTCTTCCTTACCTTTAGTCAATTGTTGTGCTAGAAAGTCAGTTATTGCTCAGCCTTTGATTATTTTCTTGGTTACATAGGAATGTCAAATTCCTGTAGTAATAAAATCCATCAACCCATTTTGCCTACTAGGGAAGGCGCAGTTTATAGATACCTTAAAGGATCATGCTTAGCTACCACCTCCACTTTACAAGATTAAAAGTAGTGACATAGCTTTTTAGAGACCCAAATTACTCCTAAGCATATCTTTTCAACTTCTACATACTTCTATTTATATGGGAGCAATTTCTTACTTAAGTAATAAAGCACGTACTCTACTTTAAATTCATTTGCTTATACAATGAGAGCCCCTATAGAGGTTTCTTCTATTACAAGGTATAAGATTAATGATTTTCCTAGTTTAGGTGGTTTGAGGATAAGAGGCTTAGTTAGATACCATTTGGTGGCTTTAAAGGCTTTTTGGCAATCATCATTCCATTCACTTGGTTGACCTTTACATAGGAGCTTAAATATGGGTTCATAAATAGATGTGAGTTTGGCTATAAACCTATTAATTTATTACCATTTACCTAAAAATCCTCTGACCTCTTTTTTTATTTTAGGGACAGGCATCTCTAAGATTGCTTTCACCTTATCTAGATCCACTTCAATCCCATTCTTATTGACCATAAATCCCAATAGCATACTAGATGTAACTTTAAAGATGCATTTTTTAGAGTTGAGTCTCATATTGAATTGGTCCAACCTTTGGAAAAACTTTTCTAGTGCTTTAAAATGTCTTTCCTTTTCTGTGGACTTTACCATTATGTCATCCATATAAACTTCTACCTCCTTATGTATCATGTCATGAAAGATTTTGGTAGCCATTCGTTGGTACATTACCCCTGCACTTTTCAACCCAAAAGGTATTACCTTATAGAAATATGTTCCCTATTCGGTTATAAAAGCTATCTTGCACTTTTTTGTCGCCTTCATAAGGATCTGGTTATACCCTAAGAACCTATCAACAAAGGAATACATGGTTGCCATAGTTGTGCTATCCACCAACACATCGATATGAGGTAAAGGGAAATCATCTTTAAGGTATGCCTTGTTTAGGTCTCGATAATCTACACACATCTTAACCCTTCCATCTTTCTTTGGCCCAGGTACAATATTGGCTAACTAAGTGGGGAAGACTATCTCTTTAATGAACTTGGCTTCAACTAGTTTGATGACTTCTTCCTTAACCTTTTTAACCCATTTAGGTCTCATTCTTCTGAGCTTTTGGCATACTGGTATGATGTGGTTATAAGTTGGGATGGCATGTTCGGCTACTTCTCAACCAATCCCGGGCATGTCTTTATAGTTTTAAGCAAAGATCTTTTCATATTTCTTTAGGAATCTCTCAAAGTTTTCTCTTTCCTCAACAGTAATGTCATGGGCAATTAATATATTTTTAGGATGTTCATTTGTATCAAGATTAAACGGGTTAGTTTTAATGCAGTTAATGTCAAAGATGCGTATATAATGATCATTTGGATGCATGCTACCATCAGGAAAGACATCACATAAATAAGCAAACTCTTTGTTCATTTTTTTTGAAAGAAAATTGTTCACCTCAAAAAGGTCAAACAAATACAATTGATTAATTAATAAATCATTATCTATGTCAAGCACATTTTCAAGTAGAGCTGAGTAAATCTCTTCAACAGTTGTGGTTATTGGGAAGACTTCTTTTATCCACTGAGTCTATTTCAAGTCACCCGATTCCCAATGTATGACATCGGCAAAGATCTCCAACCCTAGCTTGTAATGACCAACTATTACTATAGGTTATAGAGTCCCATCATACTTTGTTTTCTTTTACTTCACAAGGTAGTTCTTAAGACTGTTCCCCTTTTTTGAGCTACTTCCTAAGCTTGGATCATATCCTAACCCTTTCATATCCTTTTGCCTTTTAAGTTGTAAGGGCTCTATTATCCTTCATCTTCTTCATGATTTTGGACATTGTAGGGTCCATATAATCTTCACATATTCCTGCGATGTGAAACTTATTAAAAGTCTAGTTTGCAATGGCTAGTGAAAACATTACATGATCAATCTTAAACTTGATTGTGATAAAGTTTCCTTCATAAGGGAATTTGATCATTTGATGTAACGTGGAGGGGACTTCTCTAAGCTTGTGAAACCAAGGTCTTCCCAGCAAAATTAAAAACATAGTCGGGATGTCAATGACAGTAAATTTTACTTCATCAATAATAAGCTCTACTTAAACTTTAACAATGAAAGATCCTTTCACTTACCTCTTTGTGTCATCATATGCCTTGATGGTAATGCCAGAAGGCACTAGATCTTCTTTCTTTATTCCAAATCTTGCTAAGATCTTGATTGGGCAGACACATAATGAAGAACCATTATCCACCATGGCATATCCAATCTTTTTCCCATTCACCTTAGCCTTAATAAAGAGAGGCCAGTTATGTTCCCTTTCTTTTAGGAGTAAGTCTTCATCAGAAAAAGTTATGAGTTTAATCTTGCCAGTCTTTATGACTTGGATGAGCTCTTCAGGAGTAGTGGTGGTGGATACAACCAGTTGCCCAAAGGCCTTAACTACGTTCTGCCTATGGGCTTAAGATGACAAGAATAAATCCCAAATACTAATATGAGATTGTGTTTTCTTCAATTGCTTGAGGACCTCATCATTTTCTTCCTTTTTGGTTTTAAGTTCTTTTTTTGGTAAGATCCGACCATTCTTCTCTACCTTTTCCACCATTTCTCCCTCAACCCTTATTGGTTCTCTCTTTCTCTCTTTGGGATCCTCATTAGAGGATTTATCCCAAAAATTCTTACTCTCCTTAAGCTCACTATTGCTCTATTATCCTAAAAATCGGTTAAAAGAATAGCTTCACTCTCTCTCACCCCCTTACTAATCTCCTAGTTGAATTCATAGATGTCTTTCAGAACGTACTCTTTAGGTAATCTCAACTTGATAAGGCAAGAATTTTAATGATTAGGAAGTGGGTTAGAATTGGTTTTCGGGTCAGGTATTTGTTTTGAATCGATAAGATCTTGAATAGCCTTTCGAACAAGCTTGCAGTTGTTAGTGAGATGGCTTATCCTTTGGTGATAGGCACAGTATTGGTCATGCCTATGGTTGGGAGACAATGGACCAATCAGTGGTTATGATGGGAGTGGCTACAACTTTCCTTCTTTTGTAAGTTTCTTTAAGCACTAGGATAATGACTTGCCTAAATTTGAGTACTATTTACCTTGCACTGCATGTACACCTGCTGTCTTGGCAATACCCCCAGCATTATTGCTTAAGAAAGTAGAATTGCTTATTTAATATGGATGAATCATAATGCACGCCTAAAGGAATAATTATTAAGGGAACTATAGATTTATTAAACATAAAGAACATAGGATCAAACATGTATAATTACAAGAATTGGGATTATTAAGAGATGTTCATACAAACTATGTTCCTCATGAAGGGGGATTTGTACGAACTGAAGAACATAACAAACATGCATATAACACACTTATCTATATTGACTATGATCCTTATGAGAGGGAGTCCATGCGAACTTCAAGATGGAGCAAATATGAATAAAAAAAGATCATCTGTCTAGATTACATTACTCATAAGAAAGAGTCTATATAGATGGCATAATAGCATGAACATGCATAAAACACACATATCAATACAAACTACATTCTTGGTGAAAGAGAGGCCATACGAATTTCAAAATGGAGCAATTATGGGTAAAGTAGGATTATCTGTATGGACTATGTTCCTCATAGAAGGGAGTCCATATGGACCACACAACAGTTCTAGCATGTCAACAATATGCATATTAAGTAATAGAGTAATCATACAACATGGTAACATCATACAAGCATTTTAATATAGTAGACAAAATACATTAGAACATGGTATATAAAGCCAATAGAAAACTATTATCGAACAAAAGTCAACACAAACATCAAATCATGCATATATCAATAAACGAAGTCTATACGGATGTAAACATGCCTTAAAGTAGGTCCATATGATTAAGATGAAAATAACAAAATATTTACAACATGAAAATAGTCAGTTGTACATAATAATGACCTACTCTTTATGATCAATGTGGGAATTACCTAGAATCACCTTACTTATAACCAATCATAGGAGATCATGGGTCCATGAAAACAATATGACTATGCACAGTAAGAGGTATTAGATTTTACCTTTGTAAATAAGCTCTTAAGCAATAACAAGAGATGTAGGGTTTTAGGAAGAAAGACAATTTAAGTGTGGATTAAAGGTTTAGTAGTGTGAATCCTATATTGGAGTCCTTTTATAGACTCTCAGACAATAGGGTTTTGGCTTTTCTAATTACCTCCCCTTCCTCATACCCAAGAGGGGCATTTATAGGCTTAAAGGGATGGGTCTCCCATCTAGAAATGATAGAGTCCTTCTAGAATTAGGAGAAAGAGTCTAAGTAGGAAGCTCCTACTTTTGAAAGCTTCCCATCGGTAAGTCCATGTAGACTCAAGCTACTAAGTTCATGTAAACTAAGGTTATAAGTCATTCTGCTAGTTTATGGGCTTTGGGCTAAGTCTTAGCCAAATTTGCTTTAGTTCATATAGACATAGGCTTTGGTCAGACCATGGGCTTTAGGCCAAGTCAAATCTAGGTGGATGATGTTGACCTTGTGGCATTAAATTTGAGTAGACTTATACCTTATTAGTTCATGCAAATAAGATTTCTTGCCTTGTTACTTAAGTGCTTATCTGTGGTTATCATCATAGGCCTAAAAAGGTAGGGCGTATACACATAAAACCCATTAAAAGGCCAGTTTGCAATGGCTAGTGTGGATAGTGCATGATTAATCTCAACTTTAATCATGATAATCTTTCCTTTAAAGGGGAACTTGATCATTTAATGCAATATGGAGGGGACTCCTTCAAGTTTGTAAAACCAGGGCCTTCCCAACAAAATTAAAAATGTAATTAGGATGTCAACGATAGTAAATTCCACTTCATCAACAATGGACCCTCCTTAGACCTTAGTGGTGAATAATCCTTATACTTGTCATCTTATATCATCATATACTTTGATGGTAATACTGGAGGGCACCACGTCTTCTTTCTTTATTCCTAAACTTGCCAAGATTTTGACTGGACATGCACATAATGAAGTGATATTATCAACCATAGTACATTAAATCTTTTTCCCATTCACCTCATTTTAATAAAGAAAGGCCAATTGTGTTCCCTTCCTTTTAAGGGTAGGTCTTCATCTGAAAAGGTTATGAGCCCATTCTTGCCAGTCTTCATGACTTGAACTAATTCTTCAGGTGTAATAGTGGTGGATACAGCAACTTGCCTAAGGGCTTTAACTACCTTTTGTCAGTGGGCTTGAGATGACATCAGTAGGTCCTAAATATTGATATGGCCTTGTGTTTTCTTCAACTATTTAAGCACCCCATTATTCTCATCTTCTTTGACTTTTACTTATTTTTCAGGTAAGATTAAACCATTTTTCTTAACTTTTTTCCACCATTTCTTCCTCAACCCTAACTAGTTCTCTCTTGCCCTCTTCGAGATCCTTATCAGAGGATCTATCCCAAACATTTTTGCTCTTTTCAAGCTCACTTTCACTCTCACTATCCCAAAAGTTGGTTAGAAGAATAACTTCACTCTCTCTCACCCATTTACTAATCTCTTAGTTAAACCCATAGATATCCTTCAGAACATACTTTTTAGATGATCCTAACTTGAGAAGGCACAAATTCTAGTGCTTAGGAAGTGGGTTTAAGCTAGCTTCTAAATCTGGTATTTGTTTAAAATTAATAAGGTCTTGAATAGCTTTTTGAAGAAGCTTGCAATTATCAGTAAAATGACTTATCCTTTGGTGGTAGGTGCAGTATTAGTCATATTTATGGTTAGGAGGCAAAGGACCATTTAATGGTTATGGTGGGAGTGGTTGCAACTTCATTTTTTTCATAAATTTCTTCAAGCACCAAGATAATGACTTACCCAAATTTGAATAATGCTTGCCATGCACTGCATGTACATCTGCTATTTTGGTAGTGCCCTAATATTGTTGCTTGATCTCTTGAACCTTTTATTTCGGTAGGCTACTTCTAAATCAATGGCTATGTCTTTTAATTGCTCCCAAGTTGTGATACCGTTAGCTGTAAACCCATTGTTCATGTAATTATTAACATTTTTATTGAACATTTTCATCTGATCATGTTATCAGACTTGTTCCTCATCTTCAATATCTTGTCCCTCTACCTTTGTGGATAGTTTGAATAGGTTTTGTTAGGCTTTTGCCTCACGAGCTCCAAATCCTTCAAAGTTATCTTAATACTAGCAGTTTTGGATATTGCTTGCTAAATGCTAGAGCTAGCTCACTCTAGTCTTTCTTGACCCTTTTTTCTTAGTAATGGTACCAATACAGAACCTGTCCTATGAGAGACATACTGAATAGGCTTACAATCTGCTTTTCAAATAGATTAGTGGCCTTTATAGCAATTGCATATTACTTCAAGTGAATCTTTGGGTCAGTAAATTTGCTCAAGTCTAGCATCTTAAACTTAAGAGGCATGGATCAGTCAGGTCTTCGATTGATATCATCTAGATCAATTTCCTTACCCCCAGTGACTAGTCTAGTCATAGCCTTTATCTTTTTGCTTAACTTCTTAATCTGATCATTTTCAACTGCTTTAGGTACAAGGACCTTATTGTAGGACTTTGTAACCAAAGGGATTTCCTCATCCCAAAATTGGTCATCATTTTCTCTTACTACCTTTTTGCCTTTATGAGTGGCTATTAAAGTTTGACCTGCTTCTTTCTATACCATAGACATGGCATTAGTGAAAGCTACCATAATCCTTTTCTCCATCTCACCCATGGCCTCCATAAGCATGGATTTGGTAACGAACTCATTAGTAGACATGGTTCCTCTCTTTGGTTGAATTGGTAGCAGATCACTAGTTCTACTAAGGCATTTTCTTACTCTCTTCCATTGGGCAATAAATGAGGGATCAATGATGGCTATCAAAATAATGGGTTAGGAATGATGCATGATTAATATATTAATAATGCAACATACAAATAATGCATGATATGCGTGGAATGTATTTATGTGATGCAATAGAGACAAACACATACAAGAAACCTTCTAACCTTGTTTATCCCTCACACGAGATCAAGTCATTCCTTTCTTAGGTGGGATTACCTAAGTATCATCGAGAGATACATAGGTTCAATCATAGGCTTCATTAGGCCAATCCTCATATTTAAAGCACATACAAAGGTAATGGCCCATTATGTTTAATTCTCATTTGATGTGAAATTAGGCTATATCTATTCTAGATAAAAGCCTAATGGACTTAGCCTTACTTCAAACAAGGTAAAATGCAATATGCCTACATAGCATTCATAATGTAAGCCATAAATACTTAGGGTCATACAACTTAAGGGAAGTTACTAAGTTTGACTACATGGGTTTATGGTTTAGTTAAAAGGCTTATGGCTCTCACAAGTGAAGATCCCTCCTAACGGGTCTTTCCAATCAAAGATAATAGCAACCAGTTAGTTCACCATTTCATATACCCAAAGGTACAAGGCTTGTAAGTGATGGATATGCTAGTAATTCGCCATTTTTATATGAAAAATAAAGTCTTGGTTCACAACACAATCCAGGGTAAAAGGGACATAATGTATATAGAGTGTAATGCATGGGACTGATAAAAATTAGAATATTAGATGGCATACTATTTAGGCACTTTTAGGTTTAAATTCTGAGTCCCTAATGGAGTTGCCACTATAAATTTATTGTATTCTACTAAGGACGAGATAGGTTAGTGTTTAGAGTTGCCACTTGGCTCTACACTAGGACCACTGATCTTTTATCCAAAAAGGGTTTAAAATTATATCTTATTTATGCCCCAATAATATGCCTTCCTTTATATTTTAATGTTTATCAATCCCATATCATGCAAGCAAGTATTTAATTAAGGCATTCGAGTCACCTTTTCATTTTAGAGAAAGTAAATGGTAGAATTGAAATATGCAACAAGCATATCTATACATTATACATCCAAAAATCAGGTAATTTATTAGCAGTTGTTTGACCTGACAATTACCCATAATTCCATAGGAATTGGTGGTAATTGCCTAACTCCTATCTCTAGAAGGTTGGCGTCTATTAAAATACATTTTTATGTGACTTTTGATTAAGGAAAACTCAAAATCATTTTGTTTAAGAAAATAACAATTAATTATGTAGAAAATTATTGATATGGGGTTAGGCTTTTTTATGTGTAAAATAAGTTATTTAAACTACCTATTACAACCCAAAAAGGATCAAAAGAATTAAAAGGGTACAAAACCAAATGAGATAGTATAAAGCACATAATAGGTCCCGCATGTACGTCGTCAAGTTTGTATGGACTCAATATGGCTCTAATAAGTACCCATGTGGACTGCATGTAAGGGTTAATATATCCATCTAGCTCTCTTATCTTACTAAAATGGTCACTTGCATACAACTCAAAGAATAGGTCAGAAACAACATACGACGATTTGTGAAGACCTAAAAATAAACTCATAATAATTTACTTAGCATGAATATGTATGAACCATGATGCATGTCTAAGAATTATCATCGGGGAAAACTATATATTTATTTGTCAATCATAAAGGACACACACATATATATAAGGATTAAGATTACATACATTTGTCTATATAAACTATGGTCCTTGTGAGAGGGAGTTTGTGTGAACTACAAAACAATATAAATACACACAAGACATGATCATCCACACAGACTACGTTCCTTATGAAAGGGAGTCCATACAGATATGTATCACTTCTATCATGCCAAAATGTTCATATGATAATCATGTGATATAACAACATATAAACATGTCAAACATAGCAAATATAATACGCCATACATAAGATATTATTAAAATAGTGTTAAATATTAGTCCGTATAAACGTCTGATTACATATATATTGACATATTTAGTTTGTGCGGGCATAAGCATACTTTGAGATAGGTCTATGTGATTAGGATTAAAATTACAAAATAATCACAATATGCCAAGAGTCAAATATACACAATAAAATGGTATAGAATAATGACCTACTCTTATGATCAATTTGGGGATTACATGGATCACCTCACTTGTGATAAATCATAGGAGATCATAGGTCTATATAAGCAGTATGTATGTATCTTATATGTAAAATAGGAGGCCTCAAATCTTACCTTATGAAGAAACTCTTAAGCAATAACATAAGAATGTAGGATTTTAGAAAGAATGGCAATTTAGTATGGGCTGAAGCCTAGTAGTGCGAATCCTAAGTTGGAGTCCTCTCCTAAACTCTCGGAGAGTAAGGTTTTGGCTCTTCAAATTGCCTTCTTTTTTTTCATACCTAAGAGGGGTATTTATAAGTTTAAGAAAGGACTCTCTCATCCAGAGGAGGTAAAATCCTTCTAGGATTAGGAGATAGAGTCTGAATAGGAAGCTCTCACTTCTAAAAGCTTTCCATCGATAAGTCTGTGCAAACCTAGGTCATGGGTTCCCCCGCTAGTTTATGGGCTTTGGGCCAAGTTTGAGTTAGTCCGTGTGGATATGAACTTTTGTTTGCCTAGGCAGACCACGGGCTTTAGGCCTAATAAAGTCTAAGTGGGTTGGTACAAACCTATTAGCATTATGTCCGAGCGAACCAATGCCATGCTAGTCCGTGCGGATTAGGTTCCCAAGTGGCTTGTATTGTTACTTTGAGCCTATCTCTAGTTATCATCATGGGCCGAAAAGGGTAGGGCGTTTACATATATTATGTAATTCCTTTGTCTCAATATTTATATCTTTCATGTTTTGTCATGTTCTAAACAATTCATTTAAATTTTTTATTTTCATACTTAATTTCACTCATGTACATTCATTTGGCCAATATCACAATTTAACCTAAAATATCTATATTTTTTTTCTATGTATCCTTTTATGTCTTATTACAACAATCATCATATTTATGCTTACTACATACACTAAATACTTATAATACATAATTATACACATGCACACATATACTACCTCATTCGTCTATATATGACTATTCACACATGCACACACATTCAATTCAGTTTCCATTTCACACTCCTAATTAGACTTTCAATTGGTTATATTCAATTACCACTATAGGGTGTAAACCATATATACACTATTTACACATGCATAGTCACTAAACCTATACATGTACCATTCGACCATAATGAAGTTATTAGCATACCTTGTGTTTTTTCATCCAATTTCCACCTAAGTCATGCCATAACTAACCAAATAACACTAATATTCTATCAAATTACATTTACGCATGCTTATACACATAATATACACTATTCAAACATTAAATCATACACTTGAAAAATTAGAATTTGCACACTCTCAATACAAATTCATTGAATACACTTCCTAACTAGTCAATTGGCTTCAATCTAAGCCTTTTATACTTTCTCTTTTCCTTTCCCTTGCATATCTCCCATTTTTATGAAAACATAACACAATTGTTATTAGAAAAATTTATGTCAAATCCTAGGCTACTCAAAACTTGAAATTAAATTAAGAATCATGAAACTGATATGGAATAATAGCTTAATTAAATCACTTAATCTACTTAGGTTGAGAACCACTTACCACCATAAAAATGGCTCTAAACATTGCCTAACACCTCATTTCTTCCTCCAATTCCTTGTTCCTTCCATGGATTTTTAGGTAGCTAGCATAATAAGGTGAATAGAATAATCCTTTAATTGTAATATTTAGTGATTATTTGGTGTAATGAAATGAAAAAAAATGGGGAAGGCAATTTATGAGAGAAATTTTGGGGGAGTGTTAGCTATAACTAAAT
Organism: Hura crepitans; assembly: GCA_948208565.1. Taxonomy (NCBI): domain Eukaryota; kingdom Viridiplantae; phylum Streptophyta; class Magnoliopsida; order Malpighiales; family Euphorbiaceae; genus Hura; species Hura crepitans. The sequence goes on along the minus strand of CANXYI011267277.1, from coordinate 321 downwards.
GAATAAATATTAATATTTGGATATTTATACATGAAATGGATGGGTAGGATTAAAAGTAGCATTTTCCACTTAGATAGTTGGGATTTTTCTACATGTAATTAGTTTAAAAATATCAATTAATCCCTTACACCTCATCTCCCTACTTAATTCCACTTGGATGGCTAAGATTAATCTTATTACTATTTAATCCAATGGCTAGAATTGTTTCCTACACCATTAATTCCACCATTTTCCTTAAATATATACATTTAATGGAATTTATTTTCCTAACTTTTTTCTAATGGTTCCCATGTCTATAAAATTCCAACACTATGATTTTTG
>CANXYI011267141.1:0-20426 GCA_948208565.1 Hura crepitans | reverse complement strand
GGCCTATATAGCAATCATAATACAATCACAATCTCTTAGGGTCATACCACCTAGGGGAATTTGCTAAGCTTGATTATATGGGCTTGTGGTTTGGTCAAAAGGGCTTATGGCTCCCATAAGTGGAGGTCATTCCTAATGGGTCTTTCCAATCAAGGATAATAGCAATCAATTAGTTCACCTTTTCATATACCCAGAGGCACAAGGCTTGTGAGTGATGGATATGCTATCACTTCTCCATTTTTGAATGAAAAATAAAGCTATGGATTATAACACCATCCATGGTAAAAGGGACACAGTTTATATATAGAGTGTAATGCATGGGATTGATAAAAATTAGGATATTAGATGGCATATTATTTAGAGACTTTTAGATTGAGATTCTCAATCCCCAGTGGAGTTGCAACTATTGAGATTATGATATTTTTACTAGGCACAAGAGTGGTTCGTGGAGTTGCCACCTAGCCTTTATATTAGGACCTTTAATCTTCTATACTAAAAAGGTTTGGAATTTACATCTTATTTATGCCCCAATAATATGCCTTCTTTATATATTATAACATTTATCAATCCCTTTTTAAGTAAGCATGAATTTTATTTAAAGTATTTATGTCACCTTTTCGTGTATAAGAAGTAAATTGTGATATTTAAAGCATATAACAAGTATATTATACATCTAAAAATTGAGATATTGATTAGTTGTGTTGTGACTTGACAATTACACGTAATTCCATAGGAATTGGCAATAATTGCCTAACTCCCATCCTTAGGAGATTGGCTATTTTAAAATACATTTTTAATATGACTTTGATTACAGAAAACTTAAACTATCTATTACAACCCAAAATAAGCAATGAAATGGAAATAGTACAAAACCAAAAGAAATAGCCCAAAGTACTGAATTGGTCTCATCTATATGGCTTTAAATCCGTGTGGACTATGTATAGCTCTAGCCAATGTCTATGCAAACTACAACTTGTAAGGGTTATTATGTCTGTCTGAACCTCTAATCTAGTGAGAAGGTCACTTGTATACAACTCAAAGGAAAATGTTAACGATACCAAATAAAGGATTTATAAGGATTGAAAAAGAGACACAAATGCATGTGAAAATTGGAAACTAAAGTATATGCATGAGCAGACTACATTCCTTATGACAGGGAGTCCCTGCAGACTTGAAAGATATAATGCACAAGGATGAGATAAAGATTATCTATATGGACTACATTCCTCATGAGAGGGAGTCTGAGCAAACTAAACAACAATTTTAGTATGTCAATAATATGCATATTATAGGATAGAATATTTACATAACATGATAACATTAGAGGTTTATGTCAATATAGTAAGCATAATACATTAGAAAACAATAAGACAAATAATATATTATTATTGAATATAAGTCTATGTAGAAAACAAATAATGCATATACCTATAAAGTTAGTCTATATGGATGTCATTATGTATATATATAAGTTTATGCATTAAGGATGAAAATAACAGAATGTTTATAACATGAAAATAGTTAATTATACACTATAAAATAGCTTAAAATGATGATTTACTTCTATGATCAAGGTAGGGATTACATAAAATCACCTCAATTATGATCTATCCTGGGAGATCATAGGTCCATAAAAATAGTAAGAATATATATAATTAGGGGCCTCAGATCTTACCCTTATAAGTGGACTTCAAGCAACAATGCAAAAGGTAGTGGTTTGGAAGAGTAGAATTTGAGTGTTGGTTATTAGAACTAGTAGAGTGATTCTTCTTTGGAGTTCTTGGCTGAACTCACGGATAAGGGTTTTTGGCTGCTCAGAAGTGCTTTCTTTGAGTTTTTTTCTTCGCTTCCTTGAGCCTCCCTTTTCTTCACCTCTTTAAGCCTCCTCCTTTATTTCATACCGGTAAGAGGCTATTTATAGGCTTAGGGTTAAGTTATCCTGTCTAGAGGTGGTAGAATCCCTCTAGGACTAGGATTCAGCACTTGAATAGGAATCCTATGCTTTTAGATGTTTTTATATTGGTAAGTCCATACAGACTTGTATAGCTTAGTCCATGAAGACTTAGGTATAAGTTTTCATACTAGTTCATGGGCTTTGGGCTAGGTTTGAGTTAATCTATACAGACTTTGGGTTTTAGGCTCAACTAGTCTAGGCTAGCTTTGGTGCGAACTTCATAGCATCAAGTCAAGTAGACTTATGCCATATTTGTCCGTACGGACTTAGGTTTCAAGTTACTTTCCTTGTTGCTTGAGCTTATCTTTAGTTATCATTATAGGCCAAATTTAGGCATCTACACATACATGCATCATGAATAATTTTTTGTTACGCATCATACTAACTCCTTGTGGATGATAGCCACTATAGAGCAGTTATTAGATAAAACTGGCAGACATCTCCCTATGACTCACAAATTGATAAACTTTATAGAAGAGATAAAAGTTATAATGAACACTGAGGACTTACTTATAATTGTTTAACCTTTGGTCAAAAGCTTGCAAAAGGCTCCCTTTATTTATGGCCTTTAAACAAGAGATACTAGATATCATCACTAACAACCTAGCTCATACTTCATCCAGCTCTATTTCAAATGCCAAACAATCACAATGACATAAGATAAGTAAGAGCACTTAAGTAAGAAAAGACCCTGTTCTAGCAAACCAAAGAATAGACCTTCAAGATGCCCTATGGTTAGGGATAAGCCCTTGTCATAGCACTTTGAAAACTTAATGTTTAAGGGGAAAGTGGTTCCCTTGCAATTCAATTCTTCAAAAGCATTGTACAAGCTTGACATTGCCATAACCATTTCTATAAATATCACTAGTGAATTAAGTGTCACATTGATAAGTGTTAGATCCTTATGACTACCATCTAGCATCTTGCCACCACATCTACTAAAGAAAATTGATCTTCATTCTAAGTTGTCTGATCAGAAAGAAACTTCAAGCTTGCACTCTGACCTCTACTTTACAATTTTGAAAGTGCTTTGCAACTATGGACTAACTTGATTTAAAAACTTCCCTTTTATCTTTTTTAATGAAATGCTCTTACCTTTATTCACTTATATGACATTTTTCCATGTGGTAGCATGCATATTGATAATTATTACATGTGTGACATTAATTTAATTATGACTAGTTTGTTTAGCCTTGACACATGTAAACATTTTGGATTGTATTTATTATGGCTCGTGATGAAAGAGAGAAATAAAAAATAAATAATTAGTGGAGTTTATCTCACATTTAACTACTGATAAGAAAATTTTTAGAATAAGACCAAGATGAGCATAAAAGACTGAAGAAAAAAAAATTACTTGTAAGCAAGTTAAGTCCATGATGTTCAAATCTCAACCTATTTTGCATCCTACTAAGTCCAATCTTAGGGAAGCAAGGGAATTTATTTCCTTTGGAATAATACAAAGACACAACCATGATAGTTAACCCATGGCATTCTATTTTTAATACCCACGTGTTACCATTCTATCACCTTTAGCTTGAACTTTACAAATCTTTCCTTTAGCCAGTTGCTAAAAAGCTAAAAATACCAATACACTAAAACTATAACAAAAATCTTATACCAGATTCTCAATAAAACCTTACAACTAATAAAACATTAGGCTAAGTTTATAATTAACCTTATGGTCACTTCTAAAGGATCTTGAAAGTTACTTATTACCTAAGTTATCAATAAAAGCAATTAAAGCCACCAATAAAGATCTAAAATGGTAGCATTGGTTAGGCCTTTAAAGACATTATTTTCTTACCAACATTAAGCTTAATGTCAATCTAACTCCTACAAAAATGCCCTGAATAGCCATCTTCAAACCTAAAGTCTTAATAATCTAAAGGGTAACCAATAAACCTTTAACAAATGACTTTCTCTGATATGAAAACCTTGTTGCCATAAAAAAGGTCCAGCTCTTTGAATAATCTTTTGAAATATTATAAATTCAAGAATCCTCTCATTATTCACACCTAAATAAAACAAAACAAAAGTAAATATAAAAAATTTAGCAAGAAAGAAAAGCTGGTATTAACCATGTAAGTGGAAAGTTTAAGGCAAAATTTAAACTAAGATATACTCAGGTAAAAACTCACACTAAGTTATCCTTAGCTAACATCAAGGCTACTTTATTCTCAAAAAAAAGTTTAATCTAGAAAAGCTTGGTAATTTCATTAATTAATTTGGGAAACTCATTAAAAAAAGAAAAGAAGAAAAAAGAGAAAAGAAAAGAAAATAGAAAATGAAAAAAAGAAAACAAAGATCCTTATTAGGTCAAAGGTTCTTCAAAATGGCTTCGAAAAAAGTTAAAGGAATAAAGAGAAAATATTCAACTATGTAAACCTTGTGGATGGTTAATAACATTAGCTTAGTTTAATGAGGTTTAAAATACTTAAGTGTTGAAATTAAATGGATCAAGTTTGACTGTATTTAATGTCTTAGCAGTAATTATCTTCATCTACACATGTTATGAAATAACAAACTATTTCATGCAAAATAATAGAGACACTTTTCCTAAATAAACTTTCTTTGAAATGATAACCCTATTATTTTATTACCTATCCAAGCATTCCACTTAATCCCATTAACCAAAGTTAACCTACAATAAAATTGAAACTAGAAAAGAGACACTATGTCATTCTTTGAGTAACAAACTATTAGGCTAATGATGATATGGTTAATCTTTAGTAGGAATAGGCTATATTGGTAAAAGTGCAGTTATTTGGAGACCAAGCAACAAAAAATGAGATCTTTTCACTTATACAAATGGATTTATTTCTAAAAAAAGGAAAAAAAGGAAGAAAAAAAAGGCTTGTTAGGTTGATCCTTTATAATCACTTAAGTAAAAGTTAAGTTGCCCGCTAGTGTGAAAGCCTTATTTGGGAGGCACACTAGGCAAAAGTTAAGGCACAGCTTGCTAGGCGGATGACCTTTGGGCCCTCTAGGTAAAAATTAAGGCAAAGAAAAAGACAAAAAGGAAAAAGAAAAAATAAAGAAGGGAAAATAATAACTTGACAATTTGTAAGGAGGGGGCTTCAATTATCAAATGCTTAAATTGGTCTTGCAAATTTTTCCAAACTAAACCATTGTTTACTTGTAATAAAATTACCACTAGCTCCAAAAATTAACTAAAACCCATTCTTCTGAGACCCCTTAAACACATTTGCCCTTTTTCTCAATCAAATAAATCCACCTCTAATTAATTATCCTTTCAAGTTGCCTTGATTGCACCTTTTTGCTAGTAAAGCCAGTGGTTGTCTAACATGTATAACACTTGACACATATACATATGATGATGCTAGGCATGTAAATGTTTTGATTTCATAGTGTATGTTAGATAATTTCACCCTGACATCCATGTCATGCCCATACCCTAAATGTACACATGCATTATGAAGAAATAATAAGAAGGCATATCTAATGAATCATATGTTAAAACAGGTGCCTGTAGCCATATCTATCATATGTTTTGCCATTAAAAGCACATCTTCTTTGTCTTAATATTCTTATAGAAGCACGCTTGTCAGGATAAGGACATCAATATTGTCAACTGCTAAGAATTTTAAGGACACTTGCAAAAATAATAGGGGTATCTAATCTATGAACCATAAAACTATATTGACTAATACAAGTATGTCATACAAGTTTAATCTAGTATGCCAAGCTAATTATTGTGCTTTATTGACTACAAGTTCCTGAAATATACAAGCCATCAACTGGTAAATGAATGAAGATTCTAAAGGGTCCTAAAGCCATAAAGAGCAAACAAAACTGAGAAATGCCCTACCGTGTCAACAAGCTAAAGCCATTGAACTGTGATAGGTGCATTGGTGACTAGGGATAATATATCAAATAATCCTAAAGGTAGACTTGAAACATTCAACTTATGTTCTTTGGAAGATTATTTGAAACATACAAAAATAAAAGAAAAGAGAGAATAAAATAAGAAGAATAAAGAGAAAAGAAAGAGAACTAACAAAAGGTAAATCACTTTATTCCTCAATGCATAAAGTTAACTTTTAATCTTTTTGATCTTATAGAATAACTTCTTAATTGGTGAATGCTACAATGTGTGTCAAAGTAAATGCCAATGTAGAGGCAAGTTTACTAACTCTTTAGCTATAAATGCATTGTCATTCACCCTAAAATAGAAGGAAAGCTTGCTAGCTCACCCAACCACTAAAATAAGAGAAATCAAATTACCTTAAGAAGATATACCCTTAAAAGGAAGTTATTAAAGAGAGCAAATATTAGGCTTAGAGCATGGCTCCCTAATAATATCCCAAAGGGTAGCTCTAACAATAGCTTAGAACATGGCTTTTGAATAGTAGCCTATAGCATGGCTTCCATTGATAGCCTGTAAGGTGGCTCCAATAATAATACAAAGCATGGCTTTTAATAATAGGTCAAAGCATGCCTTTCAAAATTATCCTAGAGGGTGGCTTGAATAACATTCTAGAGAATAGCTTCCATTATTGGAAGCCCAGATGATAGAGGGTGGCTCTAACAACAACTTAGAATATGGCTTTCAAATAATAGCCCAGAGGCTGGAAGGTGGCTCCAATAATGGCATAGATTATAGCCTTCGAACAATAGCCTAAAGCATGGCTTCCAATAACAACCGAGAGCATGGCTTAGAAGGTAGGTAGAGTTCATAAAATGGTCGAGAGCATGCCTTTAACAATATCCCAGAGCTTGTGTTTGTGCACCACATTTTCTCAAGATTGGTTAATTTGAAATGGTGAAAGACTTGACCTAATTTATACCACTTAAAACACAAAAAGACAAGAAGGCATCCTAAGGAATCTAAACTATTTTTAATGACCAATAAAAATGCAAGTTGGCCATCACAAGCCATGTAACATCAATAATATTTTAGAATTATTAAGTATTTTTCTTATTTAATTAATTATGGTTGCGTGGGAATTCAAGGCAAAAGGGATATAAGAAATTAACTTGAGAGGATGAATAAAAATAAGAATTTAACGTAAAATGATAGTAGGAATTAAAAATTTTAATGGTAGAGGATCTTTATATATGCATATATACATGTTATCGACTTAGAAATGTTGATTAATTAAATTGAAGAAGCCCGGTGACAGCTAAAACCAAGAAAAGAAAAAAGGAAGAGAGAGAAGGCCATCAATTTAAAAAAAGGGAAAAAAAGAAAAGAAAGATGGGTCAAAGGTGGACAGAATGAGGAAGTGAGGACTATTAAGATTGCAACCAAAGGTGCAGCTGATCACCACCGTGTGAATGGCATAATAAGCAAATGGTGGGGTAGGTGGCTACGACACTGAGAGTAGTTGTTTCTTCTTTTCTATAGCTGGGAACATTAGAATTGTGGTGAAACCACTGTAGTGGCTTAGTCAACATAGAATAATAGGAGAAGATGCCACTACAGTATAATTGTAGTAGAGGAATGGAGGAACAAAAGGAAAATGGGTAACATCGAAGTTAAGTTTTGGTAAACAGTTAAGTAAATTGACATTTTTTAGGGTTAACTTAGTTTTTCTAAATTAATTAGATGGGATTGAGGTTACAAAAAAGGGAGCAACTAAGTGGATTGCATATAATATTGTGATATAGGTTGCATATTTTAACACCAAAATAGTATGTTTGAGGAAGCAGAACAAAGGAGTATAGTAGATTGATAAAAAAGGAAGGGCACTAAAATCTTAAAGGAGTGATTCTATTTCATTTATTATCAAGTGATATTTATTATGCAAGGGCAAAATTTAAGGAAAGAACTTATTTTGTAGGACCTAGTGATAGAAGTAGGAGGCACCTAACTCTGGACAAAAGAAAGGAGAAAATAAGAACCTTGGTATGCACGGACTTGAAGATATCGAGTATGTACCCTTATCTCCAAATCTCTTTAATCAAATTAATTTTACACATTATTTAGTTAGAGTTAATCCAAAAGGGAACAAAGACTTCTATACTAGTTATATTCGACATCCACAACTATATAAGATTCGAAGTAGCATGATAACTATATGTATACTTTTTATCTCATGCCTAAATACTATGTATAGTTAGCCACCTTGGGATATGCCTTGGGTTACAGGAGCATTAGTCACAATGCATAAGTCATGTATACTCAAGCAACATAAATACATTAGTTAAAGTAGGACAAGCATCATGCAAATTAGCTACTAGCTGATAATTCATTAACAGTGGCATATTAGTGGAGAATAATATGGCGTAAGAAATATATCAAGAAATCATCATAAAGAAAGGAGATTAGATTTTTTTGAGATTTAGATATACTTCACTAGATACAACTCATGCCCACTATAGTATGAATAGAGCAGTCATGTAAATATAGTGTTGTGAAGAAAATGAACTAGCAAACAAAGACAACTTAACGACATAACTGAACTAATGTATAATGTATGTTTCTAACAAGGTTACTTAACGTAAGATGGCTAAAATAAAAGTGGTTTTCTATGTTAACCCTGAGTTTATAGAACTAGGCAACATAAAATAGATGTGATAAATTAGTCATACCTACATGGTTACCACTTTTGCAGGGTTACACCTCATATTAAGTACGAGATTAATGTATCAAGATGTCTTAGCTCTTTTCCATAATGCCTTAGACATTTATGCTTATAATATAAATGCATGTTGTATTAGTTGATGGAATTAGCCATATAAAGGGACTAGATAAGTGGGACCTATGCATTTTAAGGAGTTGGTCATTTGATGTTGATATAGTAACTTAGCTACAGGATATGTGCAGTTATATAAGAATGTCAAGCAAAGGCCTTGTGAAATAATTGAGCAGTGATACGGATATTCTCATAACTATTTTATTTTGTTATTTCTAAGTTTCATGAATAAAATCTAGCTTTAGTCATCTATCTATAGTAAATAAATCATCTTTATGATGATAAATTTGTTGACTCCTTTACTTATATGTTCACCAGATGATATCAACCATATATACATTCTTAAGCACTTATATGTGAATAACATGCTTATGTTTACTTTATTATGCATACTTTTAGCATTCTTAAGCATTTATATGTGAACAACATACTCATGTTTACTTTATTATGCATACTTAAATAAACAAGTAATTAAATTATAAAATTGAGGTTTTGTTAATTGCATTAATGTTTAAGACAACTCATGTACTTACGGGTGACATACTCACTAGCTAATTAATAGTTAGAAGAGAACACATATAAGTAAACTAAGAAAATATCTAAGAAATTGAGTTACAGAAATGAAAATGTTAGCCTTACAAGGGATTACCATAGATAAGAAATTTTATTACTATTAAACTATCAATCTCAGCAATATTAGTCAATCAAATATAACTAGTTACAAGAAGATAAGTACACAGCCTTAAAAGATGAAAACACTATGCATATCTCATAATACAGTTGAATTTAAAAGATTGAGCCTAAAGTCAAGAGCCTAAGGTAAACCTTATATAAACTAAGTTAGGGTAGTTTTGGCATGCTAGAGAGGGATATTATGTAGATCTATAATAGCTTATAGCTCGACACTAGAGCCATATGAGCTATTTACAGTGACAGTTGCTAAGGGCATAAATATTAATCATCTTACAGATATTTATTAGCTTTATCAACTCATAGTTATTAGCTTATCAGCCCATTTACCCTTTTTTATGGTTATTTTAGGAGTGTATTTGTGACACCCCCTACTGGATTCCTAAAGAACCAAATAAGCGACGCACTTCCCACTAGGTCACCCATCCTAAAATTTCCCCCAAGGTCATTCATTTAACTTTTACCAATTTCACTCTATATCATTCTATCTAACTCCAAAATCACTCTAGTCAAATCCTATAATCCATTTAGGTTAGAATCACTCTTACTTAGTCATTAAAGAGGAAATCTAATCACACTTAAGTGTCACCTAAAAATCCAACAGCATAACTGCTACCCGGGTCCTAACCTAAAATTTCATCAAGTCTATTTGATACTTCTATAAGCAATTCACAACACCTGAACCCATTTAGTCCCCCATTCTCAGCCTATCTTCATCATCTAACACGTATCAAGCTCAGGCATTAGGCCATAGATAAAATATGCATAATATAGAGCCTCAGGCTCATATCAATAGCACATAGCACACATGATCATACATTCACCAAAGAACATATATAAATGCTTTATTTATATAAGCAGGTTATAATTACTTAATTATATTACATGTTCATAGCTTGTATACAAATTCTACCTAACTCCCACCTAAGCACATGTATATCCAATTGTATAATACGTATATCCAAAGTCTTCACCTGTATCCTCTAAATCGCTATCATCACACTTTACAAGGTAAGTCCCATTTCATGTACCTGCGCACCAAAATTGATGCGCTGAGTATATGAGATACTTAGTGGTGAACTTAAAGCAATTTAATCATGGTATAATATCATTAATTTACCTGGGTTGTTTAAGAATGATTTTTCTTGATTATATAACTTAATTATTTACTGGGGTGCTAAATTACTAAAATACCACTAAGGTATTTCTAAGGTCTGTTACAATACTTTTGACTCAAATAAATCATTTAGAGTGTGGACTATTACTTTTAACATGTATACTTTATAAGAATCACTTAATTTATCTCAGAGGTGAAAAATTACTAAAATACCCTTTTACTATATTTTTATTACTTTTGCTGAAAAATTCATTCACATATGCTTAACTTTATCTCGATAAGGTACTTATGTGTCCTAAAGTAGTCTTCTTAACTCATATATATATATTATTTAAAATAATTATTTAAACTGATCTAGCATATCTATGCAAAATATCTAAAATACTCTTTTGCTTGCATCTTATCAGAACTTAGGAAATACTGTTCCCTTATGCTTAATTCTTATGTTCACAATCAATCTATTTATTTACTTAATTTAATTCTTTGGCCCGATTAAGAAGATGACACTTTAAGACACTAGATCTAGAGGGATAATAAACTAGTGTAGTGGTCCCCATTTTGGACTTATGCCGCTGCACTGGCACGTGTGCCATGATAGAGATCAACCATAGCCTCCCCAGACATAATAATGTAATTGTGTGGCATAATAGAGATTAGTCAATGGCCTCCCCAACCACAATAAGAGTAACTGTGTGACATAATGGAGATCAACCCATAGGCCTCAACCACAAATCATCATCAAGAACTGGGTGATATAATAGAGATTAGTCTGTAGACCTCTTCAGCCACTAATGAATACCATTAATAACTGGGTGACATAATAGAGATCAGTTCGTAGACCTCTTTAGCCACTAATGAACTAATAGTTGCAAAACCCTAAATTGACCGATCAACCCATCTAGTGGGTGTCGAACTAAGGGGCCAAGTAGCTTAATTTAACTTCATTTATTAGCTAAAATTATTCTTATAATATTTAAGTCTAAAAAATAGACAGTTAAGAATTTTATCTTATACTTTAAAATTTTATTCAGATTGGTATAACCACTTTTTGGCTCTATCGGGTAAAATTCTAAAACAATTTTTAAGTCTGTTGCTACCAAAATTCAAGATATCTTATATTATGATTTATCAGGGCATTTCCACTTAAAAGGTTAAAACTTTCTGTCTAGTGACATTTTTGGTTCAGGTAGAGGTTAACTAGACAGTTATAGGTCATTTTGATCACTTTTAAAGTCACTTTCTAGGATCGTTTTAAGTCTAAATCTAACTCAGTTTTTAAGGTTATTTCATGTACCTTTTTGGGCACATGGCCAACTATAACTAGGCTGAGTCCATGGCTAAAATCAAGGCACAAATGCAATATCTAACTAAGCCAAATCCATGGCCAAAACATAGGCACTAAAGCCAACTGGAACTGGACTAACTCCATGGCCAAAATATAATTCAAAATTGGCCTCTCAAAGGCATAATTAAAGTTCACTTTACTAGCTCATTTAAGCCATTATCTTAAGCTTTAACTATATGCTTAAGGCCAAAATTTTCTTAGCCACTTCAAGGCATATTTTCAAGTGTATATTGTGATATTACTATGTCCTATACTTAGCTAATTCCCTAGCCATTCCATGCCAATAATCAAGATAAAGTAATGTGCTTAATACCATTTAACAACTTAAAATTTCAATTCAACATGCAATAACTAATGCTCTCAGGTACTTAGGGGAAATGGACTTAATTTCCATTCTTTTCAACATGATCACCATAATCAATCATATTTCCATGCCATGGACTCAATTATAGAATAAACATCTCAATCTAATCTAATTTAGCTAAGGCACAAAACAACATTTCTTAGAAACTACTCATTATAGCTCATGAGTACAAACAAAAATGCACCTTCCATAGTGATTTCCTTACCCCAAATTTACTTAATTCCCATCCTAACATGCCAAACACAATCTAAATTCATCATAGCCAATAATTTACTCACTTAAACAACCATAGGTAGCAAATTCCAACAAGTTTTGTGAGGCCAAATAAGCAAACATTAAGAACAACATGCTTAATTCCACTAAATACTCAAGGGAACCAACATCACCAAAGAAGAATTCAACTTTAAATACATCATTCTAGCCCTTCTAAGTTAATGTTTACTAGCTTAGGCACCCAAACATATGAAGAAAAGGCTTTAGGTTCACTTACATATCATTTTGAAGGTGTCATTCCCATCTAAGCTTATGCTGCCAGCCTAATTCTAGCCACCATGGTGACCTTATTCCTCCTCCGTGAGCTACCAAATGCCATTTAATGGCCATTATTGCCACATACATACATACACATACATGTCCTAGGTACATCCTAGCATTAATTGGTAGCTAGAAAGAAGAAGAGAAAGGGAGGAATTGCTTAAAACTCATCTTTGGGTCATAGTTCTAGACTGTTCTGAACCAATCCTCTTATTTGATTTTTATCTCCCAAACCATAGCTCCTTTTGGCCTCATTCTTATTCCTCATGGTGCCTAACATCCTGAGGAATTTTTAGAGACTGGAATCATCCCATTTGGTTGCTAGAGAAGAAAGTTATGGCTTGAAGATTGAAGAACTGGCATCAACAATTTCTAGGTAGAAGAGAAAATGGCTTTGTTCTTTAACAAGTGGAAATCCACTTGTCATGGCCCCTTTGCCACTTGGCATATTGTGGGCCCACCTTAACATGTGAAAGGTGGTCCCAAAAATCCCCAAACCATCCTAATTTTTTAACAAATTAAAAAATTCATAAAAATTCACTTGGACCTCAAAAAATTACATCGTTTGTTTTAAAATTCCTATTTTAATCCCCTCTACATGCTTGTAAATTTTTGTGGCCAACTTCCATCAGTAGGGTAGTTTCCAGACTACCTCGATTTGCATGCCAACTTAAAAAATTACGAGAATTTACAAACGACCTCTGATTTCAAAAATTCTTTCACCATTAGACTTAGTGTAATTTTTAAGCTTCAAGGTCCACTATTTTTGGGTCCGTCTAGGCACATCCTTGGTTAGTATTGGCTTAAAAAATTTTTATTGCCCCGATAGGTAGCTTTTAGTCTGAAATGAATTGTTGGTTCTATTAAATTTTTTTTTATTTTCCCTTTATCATCATTTTAGAGCCCTCAAAGTTTCATGATCTGTGTCACTACCTCGATTTATGTGCAAGTGACTCGGCACCTTGGGTGTATTTCTCAGACCCTATGGCACTGTTCACAGAGCCTCAAAACATGGGCATTACATTTCTTCCCCTTTAAAGAAAATTTTGCCCTCAAAATTACCTGAAGCAAATGAAGAAGAATACTGAGCTCCCATTTGCTCATCTAGCTCTTAAGTAACTTCCTCTGTACTTTTATACGTCTATAGCACTGTAATAGTGGTATGGATTTATCTCTGCAACTATTTTGTTTCTTGAGCCATACTCTACACTGTTTCTTCATCATAACTTATATCCAGCTGTGCTTCGATAGCTATTATCAAAGTCACATGTAGTTGATCCCATCTATACCCCTTGAGCCTAAAACATAAAACATTATGCATCACTATAGCTCAAGTGGTAACGCAAGCCTGTATGCTATCAGTACCCCTATAGGGTCTGATAACCCAGGACTCAATTACTCTTTTCCCTAAACTTCTGCACTTGTTTCCTTGGAAAAACTTTAAAACACTTTATCTCTAATTGAATATTTAGCAGTTCCTGCTTCAAGTCAGTACATGATTCCTATTTAACCATACTGCTTTTAGCATTTTTTTGAATAATTTCACTTTCTTTAGCCTCTTGAATCAAGTCTACTCTAAAGACTTTCTATCTCAAATATCCTTCCAATCATAAAAGAACCTGCACTATCTATAATATAATGCCTCACAGGGGTCCTTTTCCATTCTAAACTAGTTACTACTATCCTAGGCAATCCTTGCCAAAAACATATGCACACACGTATATCATATAACCATAAGCTTACTAATACTGTCTCACAACATGTGATCAGACAACTATATGACCCTTTTTGACTATCCATCAGACTGAGGATGATAAACTAGGTGATGAGCTTGTTTGGTGCCTAAACCTATTGGCAACTTCTTCCAAAATCTGGAAGTATAACAAAATCTCTATCTATATGACAATCACTAGCACAACCCGAAATCTGATGGTCTTATCACCGTATAGTCTAGCCAACTTCTTTAAAAACTAACCTATCTTAACTGGGTAACTTAAACTATCTTGACCATATGTTGACAATTATTCATGCACTACTGCATTTATCTTTACTCAATAGTGAACTCATTAGAAAACTCAAAGTTAACTTTTCTCATTCTCACTCTGATATAGCTGTAGGATACAATAATTCAGAAGGGTTCTGATGCCTAGCTTTTACCTGTTGGTATATTAAATACTTAATAACATACCTTAGCATATTTCTTTCTAGACCAAGGCATCAAGAAATAAAATTCCCAAGCTTAATATTTTTCCTTCCAAAATGGCCATAAAATATGGAGATTCATGTATTTCTTTAAACATCTATAGCCCAGATCCTCTGTATAAAATATGTACATTCTGTTATATGAATTCCACTACTTACTTACTATCAACTAATGCTCTGAGGTCTTCCGCTCTTTAGCTTTGCTACTTATTTGAATCACCTACTTACCTCTCATCTGATTCTCTTTAATTTACTGTCCAAAATCTGAGTTCTCTAGTAATTTAGCCACTACTACCTCTTTTGAAGTAACTTGTAACCTGACATTCATTATCTCTTAAAGTCACCATAGACTTCCCTATACTTAACTTCTACCATCACATTAACTTTCACTAGTAGTTAGTCAATCAAGCACTCAAAAATCCAGAATCAACTCTATCCAACTTCTCTATCTTAGGTCCCTTCTCCTGAATAAAGGATATTTCAAACTATAATGATTGTATCTATACAACATTCTTCTTCAAGCTACTAATGCTATCATATGTTTCAGCACAACCATTATGATAACTAGCCCCAAATTAGGGGTAAGTTAATCCTTCTCTCATGGTGTCAACTATTTTAAAACACGAGCCATAACCTTTCCATCCCGTATTAACACCTAACAAATTATTTAGTAAAGCATCCCTGCACATAATAAAGTCCTTACTCTGTTCAAGTTGAATCAGGATAAGAGCCTCTATCAACCTCTATTTCCAATTTAGCAAAACTATCTTACCTTTACTGGGACACAATTCTAACTCTTCCTATTAAACTATATTGCCTAAAGAAAAACTTAATTTTCCCAATTTATACTTATTAAGTTAGGCATACAACCATCTTTCTTCTAGGGTCTATATCACAACCCTCAGGTGTTGTTCATCCTTTTTCTAGTTCCTAGAGTGCACTAAAGAGTATCCAGGAACACCATTACCATTGGTCTATATAAAATTAAAAGTTTTGCCCATTGTAATCCATGAAATTGCTAAGGCATTAGTGAGCCCCGATGGCATCACCAAAGACTCACATTGTCCAGACTGGGTCCTATAAGCAATCTTAGTAATATCAGCTTCCTTAAATCTTTAGCTAATAGTATCTAGATCTTAGATCAACTTTAAAAGAAAAAAGACTAGCTTTTCTCAATGATCAAAAAGATCATCCACCAGAATAAGGAATACTGACCCTACACATTTATTCTATTCAATCATTTTTAGGGTAATGCATAACCTAAGCAATCTGTCCTTCTTTCTCATAGATAGCTTAAACACTTATTGAGAAATTATATTAAGTCTAATAAAACCCTTATCACATAGCTCTTGTAGCTATACTCTCACTGCTTTTGTTTCAACAGATGCCCTCATTTGAAGAATAATAAACACTAGAGCAATACCATGATACACCTTCACTTCATAATCCAATTTTCTCCAAGATAATTACCCTGGTAGCTTAATAAGAATATATTAAAGAACTGAGCTTTAACTGATAGATATGCTAAATTAAAATTAAGTTAGTCTGATCAATACCTTAGGCCAAATATGCCTTTCTCCTCTCAAAAGAGTTATTATATCTAGATAATGAAGATAAAATTGTCTAAAGGATTTCTCTCACCATCCACTATTCTTTGTATAGTTTGGAGGGTTAACTTCTTATGGTTACCCTCAGTCATAACCTGGCACTTAACAAGCCACTCCATCCTAGAAGTATCTTAATTTATTGAAATACAACTTAATTAAACCAATAACAATCTATACACCTAAATCACTAGAGACATCTTTTTTACACCTTTTTTACAATCACACAGTGCCCCATAAAGCTGTTAGCTCTAATGTCTGCATTAACTTGCTCAGGCCTTATCTATCTATTCTATACTAGTGTAATATATGCACAAAAGGGCATTAAATTAGGGTTTATCAAAGATAAGACTGAAACATTAAATAACAACATACTAGTCATACCATTTGGTATTGCAGCCACTTTTTGTCTCACTATACACTGCCTGACTATAACACAAGCCTTTATTTTAGCACCCTGACTAACACTGGACTACTTTCCTTTAGTCTATTTTTGACCCCTACTTTGGGGTGTAACATTAGATATCTATGCCTAAACACCTTTTATCTATCCCTGAGGACACTTTCTCTGTGGTGGCCTCTAACACTACATTGGAGACATTCTTCTCACTTGCCTTTTCTGCACTATTCCTAGTGCCTTTTCTAACAACAACCACACATGGGTAGTCCACTCCTAGTACCCTCTCTGGTACTAGGACCTAGACTAAAACTATGCCCATAACTGACCCTCTCTCTATATCTTACCAATCTGGTACTGCACTAGGCTATCCTATAGTGCTTTACCTCATATTCTAAAAGAGGTCTCTCCTTGCTTGTACCATTCTTTCCTGTCACATACAACTACTACTGATACTACCAACTCCCTCTTTTTGTGGTTTGGCTGTCTGTACCTTGATTCTACATTTAGTTCTACAAGGAATCTCTTATATTCTGGATATGTGTCATTGCAAATAATTTCCTCTACATACTTTAGAAATCTAGTAAGATCCTTTCATGTACTACTTTTCATAGTACTAGGACAGGGTTTCTCCTGCTTGCTATAAGTCACTCACTCATGACTTTGGCTGCTGAGCAACATAACTGAGTTTAGAAATTGATATAAAACTTGCTCTCTGTATAATTATGGTTATCAAACCAATTGGTTCCATAGCCCCTCATTCGGGCAACTAGACCAGTCATTTCTATACTACAAAAGACTTTCCTTTCATAGCCTCGGATAATGTAACAATTTAGAGGAATTAAAACTTAAGCCTTTGATATCCATGTACTCTACCAAGGAATATTAAACCTTTGCTCTGATACCACCAAATGTGACACCCTCTACTAGATTTTCGAAGAACCTAATAAGTGGCGCACTTCTCGCCAGGTCACCCATCCTAAAATTTTCCCTAAGGTCATTCATTTAACTTTTACCAATTTCACTCTATATTATTCTATTTGACTCCAAAATCACTCTAGTCAGATCTTATAATCCCTTTAGGTTAGAATCACTCTTACTTAGTCATTACAGAGGAAATCTACTCACACTCAGGTGTCACATAAAAATTCGGTAGCATAACGGCTACCTGGGTCCTAACCAAAAATTTTATCAAGTTTGTTTAACACTTTTATAAGCAATTCATAGCATCTAGACCCATCTGGTCCCCCATTCTCAGCATATCATTATCATCTAACATGCATAAACCTTAGGCCTCAAGCCACAGATAAAACATGCAAAATATAGAGCCTTAGGCTCACATTAATAGCATATAGCACACATGATTATACATTCACCAAAGAACATATATAGATGCTTTATTTACATAAACAGGTTATAATTACTTAATTACATTACTTGTTCACAGCCTATGTAAAAATTTTGCCTAACTCTTATCTAAGTACATGGATATCCAACTGTATAATGCGTACATCCAAAGTCTTCACCTGTATCTTTTAAACCACTATCGTCACGTTATATAAGGCAGGTCCCGCTGTCGTGTACCTACATACCAAAGTCGATACATTGAGTATACGAGATACTCAGTGGTGAACATAAAGTAATTTAATCATGGTATAATATCATTAATTTACTTGGGTAGTTTAAGAATGATATTTCTTAATTATATAACTTAATTATTTACTGGGGTGCCAAATTACTAAAATATCCTTAAGGTATTTCTAAGGTCTGATACAGTACTTTTGACTCAGATAGATCATTTAGACTAAGGACTATTACTTTTAACATGTATAATTTATAAGAATCACTTAATCTATCTCAGAGGTGAAAAATTACTAAAATACCCTTTTACTGTATTTTTATTACTTTTTCTAAAAAAGTCATTCAAATCAGCTCAAATTTATCTCCCTAAGGTACTTATATATCCTGAAGTAGTCTTCTTGACTCATATATATATATATTATTTAAAATAATTATTTAAACTAATCTGGCACATCTGTGTAAAATGTCTAAAATGCTCTTTAGCTTATATCTTATCAAAACTTAGGAAATACTGTTCCCTTATGCTTAATTCTTATGTTCATAATCAGTCTATTTATTTACTTAATTTAATTCTCTGACCCAAATAAGAAGACGACACTTTAAGACACTGGATTTAGAGGGATAATAAACTAGTGCAGTGGTCCCCATTTTGGACCTACGCCACTGCACCGGCATGTGTACCATAATGGAGATTAGCTATAGCCTCCCCAGACACAATAATGTAACTATGTGGCATAATGGAGATCAGCTCGTGGCCTCCCCAACAATAATAAGAGTAACTGTGTGACATAATGGAGATTAGCCTATAGGCCCCAAGCACAAATCATCATTAAAAACTAGGTGACATAATGGAGATCAATCCGTAAACCTCTCTAGTCACCAATAAATACCATTAATAACTAGGTGAAATAATGAAGATCAGTCCGTAGACGTCTTCATCCACTACTGAACTAGCAACTGTAAAACCCTAAGTTGACCGGTCAACCCATCTAGTGGGTATCTAGCTAAGAAGCTAAGTAGCTTAATTTAACTTTATTTATTAGCCAAAATTATTCTTATAATATTTAAGTCTCAAAAATAGATAGTTAAGAATTTTATCTTATACTTTAAAATTTTATTCAGACTGGTATAACCATTTTTTGGTTCTACTGGGTAAAATTCCAAAACAATTTTTAAGTCTGTTGTTGCCAAAATTTAAGGTATCTTATATTATGATTTATTAGGGCATTTCCACTTAAAAGGTTAATACTTTCTATCTAGTGACATTTTTGGTTTAGGTAGAGGTTAACTGGATAGTTATAGGTTATTTTGACCACGTTTAAAGTCACTTTTTGGGATTGTTTTAAGTCCAAATCTGACTTAGTTTTTAAGGTTCTTTCATGTACCTTTCTAGGCATAGGGCCAGTTATAACCGGGCCAAGTCCATGGCCAAAATCTAGGCACAAATGCCATATCTAACTAAGCCAAATCCATGGCCAAAACATAGGCACTAAAGCCAACTGGATCTGGGCCAACTCTATGGCCAAAATATAATTCAAAACTAGCCTCTCAAAGGTATAATTAAAGTTCACTTTACTAGCTCATTTAAGCCACTATCTTAAGCTTTAACTATATGCTTTAGGCCAAAACTTTCTTAGCCACTTCAAGGCATATTTTTAAGTGTATAATATGATATTACTGTGTCCTATACTTAGCTAATTCTCTAGCCATTCCATGCCAACAATCAAGCTAAAGTAATGTGCTTAATACCATTTAACAACTTAAAATTTCAATTCAACATGTCCTAACTAATGCTCTCGGGTACTTAGGGGAAATGGACTTAATTTCCATTCTTTTTAACATGATCACCATAATCAATCATATTTCTATGCCATGGACTCAATTATAGACATAAACATCTCAATCTAATCCAATTTAGCTAAGGCACAAAAGAACATTTCTTAGAAACTACTCATTAAAGCTCATGGGTACAAACA
>CANXYI011267036.1:0-12331 GCA_948208565.1 Hura crepitans | reverse complement strand
ATATATATGTATTAGTAATAATAAAGAATGCAGGTTATATGGTAAAATTTGGAAACATAACAAGGACATTATTAGATAACTAAATAATGTTAACATATATGTTTAAAGTATGAGAATTGAATGTCACAATTGATGTCTTTAGAGATAATGGTATTGTTGGTGACTTTGGCATAATTATGTCAGTGATGGATTAAATATGGCAAATAAAATAGTTATGTATAATCAGGCTTTAAAATGATAAAATATTTGTGTTTATACATATATGGTATGGGATATGATTAAATAATGCCTTAGTGGTTATTTTTAAGGTTGAATGGCTATTAACATTGTTTAGTACTATGTTTAGGATAAGATGTGAATATAAGTAAGATATTAACATATTTATGAATGTCAATTGAGAATGTAAATGTAATTAAATTAAATTGTTGCATAATGCACATCCTAAGTGAAAAAGTGTGTGTATATGTGAATGTGATTATGAGTGAAAAATGACAATGCAAATTAATGCTCATGTAAAAAATGACAATGTAAATTAATGCTAACCCTTTGGTCCCTCAATCAATATCAGCATGTCTCATATATATCGACATCACACACATAGAACCTCAGGCCCATAGATATAAAAAAACCACAAACACAACCCAAGACAATCCAAATGCCCATTTATATATAACTAATCTACTTAAGCCTACAGACTTCTGTAGTTCTAAGCATGTTGGACATATAACCTATAGCTATTACATGAGTGCTTACTATGTACATCAATATAAAAGAAAATAAATCTTTATTGTCTCTGCTGCTACACTACATGTATTATGAAGCTAGATAGCTACCTTTCCTTACCTATGCCCTGAAACACTGGTACACTAAGTATAAAACTAAATAGTGAATTTAATAAATTAAAGCATGTCTTATGCAAGCACACAGAAGCTTTAATACACTAGCAATAATGGATTTAAGTATATAGGTCCCATTTAAAAAAGAAATGTAATAATATATAACTTACATGTATTTCATAAGCCAGGTCAATGCAGTTATGCCAGACACATGCAAATCATAAGATAATGGTCTAGGTGTAGTGTGTGAGTAACATGCCAAGTAATTGATGCCATTTGGATAATATGTCATATGTTCTTTAAAATCTTGAAAATGCCACTGTGCAAATTTTTACTCAGTTTATCTCTCAAATTTATTTAATCATTCCATTATTTCAAAGTTCATTATTTAAATTTTTAAATATACCCAACTTGGTAGGCTACACTTATAGACACTAGAGTAAGAGGGAACTGAGACTTTGTAGTGAACAACATTTTAGACCTTGACCACTCTAGTAGCCTAATAGAATCATGGGGGTTAGATTGTAGACCTCTTAAGTCATATATCACATTTAATTACATAGTCTGGTCTTCCTAGTAGACTAGTGCAATGGCCTCTTGGGACCTACACTGCTGCACTGGCATAATATAATAATGGCACCAAATGTCCTAGTAACATAATAGTCTACCGAGCAGACTAATATAGTAGACCTATATTGGACCTTTGTCGTTGCACTGTCATAATTCAATATATAATCAAATGTGCTAACATTAAAGAGTGTCTGCCCCACAGACTAGTTTACCTTATAGACTAGTGTAGTGGCTCAATAATGAACCTTCACTACTGCACTGGGCCAGTTTGATAATTAGATAGTCTAGCAACTACTAATCCCTAAATTTATCGGTAAACCCATCCATTTGGTGTCTAACTCATGGATCATCTAACTTTATATTACATTCATTTATTTACTAATCATTATTTTATAATATTTCAAAATGTCTAAAGTCAGTTATGAATTTATTTCCACAGTTAAATTTTGACCCGAGCAGTTATGGGTCCATTGTGGTCCTACTGGATAATTACGAGTATGTTTTCTGAGTTCAATTTAAATTTATCCTATAAGTATATTTGATTTCCTTTTTATTTCAATATTTAAAGTCCAACTATGTATAATTTATGATCAGCATTCAAGGCAAGTTCAAAATAGTCATTTTCATAGGACAGTTATAGTTTATTTCACAAGTTTGTGTCACTATTATAGGCCTATAGCCATATATTTTAGGCATCTTTTTGTGCCTCTTTTCATGCCAAGAAGTTAGCCCTCAAAGATGCAAGTCCATAGCAAATTACACTTTCACATTAGCCTTATAATGGCCACACATGTAAATTAATTTAAGTATATAAAAGGGTTATAATATAGGCACCATTTTGTGACATTATAATTCACTTCTTTAAATTAACTTTTCCATACCCTTGTCAAAGCCAATTTCAAAACATTTTCTTTTAATTTGTTTAAAGCCATTATTTTCTTATGTATTATCCATTCATTACATGCCATTTACTTCCACATAAGAAATATTTTTACACTTTATTGATAAACAATTATTGCCATTCTAATAAT
The DNA here is from genome assembly GCA_948208565.1 of Hura crepitans. Taxonomy (NCBI): domain Eukaryota; kingdom Viridiplantae; phylum Streptophyta; class Magnoliopsida; order Malpighiales; family Euphorbiaceae; genus Hura; species Hura crepitans. The sequence goes on along the minus strand of CANXYI011267036.1, from coordinate 9,894 downwards.
ATTACTTTCATACATTAATATTAACCATTTCATGCACATTACACTTATGTTTCAATGCTAGCAACTCCACTATAGTTCACTCACACAATTATTTCCATTTAACGTCACCCTTATACATTACATGCTTATTCCATACCTCACCCCTCTTAGTTTATTTAAAGATCACTATACATCTACCATTTCTAACAATTCAACACACTAGTTAACATGCTATCATGTGCTCAACACAATTCTAACTTATGCCAATAATTCCACACCATGCATCACCCTTACACTCATGGCACACACACACATACACCATGTTACCATTGAAGCAATTGTCCACCACACAATGTAATCATAGTAGCCCTTTTCATGCCACACATAAATTAATATTCTCTCTTAATATATACAAGCCAACAATAAGGCACACACTTACACACTCACGACAAGACATAATCCAGTCCTACTATTCATCATGCATAAACACAAATTAGTCACATTCAAGTTAACATTATATTTACACCAATTAAATCCTAGAATTTCATACCACAGGGCCATAGAATTCTCAATGAAAAGGATCAAGGCATGTCGACATTTTATTAAATTCTCATAGTTGTTAAGAATTCCAGCAGCCTTCCTTCCTCAGATCACCATAATGCCTTCCATGAAGTCTCCCCTTTGGTTGCCCCTTGTATTTCCAACCTCAAAGACCACTAATAGACACATAATCACTACTTGAAAATCTTAAATATAGAGACATTATAAAGGATAAAAGATTTTTTAAAAACCAAAATGGAACCAAAGGAATTTAACTTACTCTAACACATGATTTCCTTACTACCTGAAGAACTTTATCTTGTCCATTCTCTCTTTTTTTCTTGCTTTTTTTGCTTCCTAAGGGAAGCCACCACCTTCAAGACTATAATGGCAACCTACCTTTGAGAATTTTAGGGCTTTAGATTGAGGGAATTAGGCTAAGCAATAGAGGAAATGAAGAAGAAGGGCTATCCCAACGTGGAAAGAAATGAAAGAGAAAAAATGGAAGAAAATAGAGTGGGTGGAGGAAAAAGTAGTGGCTAGGTGTCCTTCAAAGGGCTTAGCCTTGTGGTCTAGCTATTGAGTGAGTGTCTGGAGCCCTCGAGTTGTGACACGCAGCACCCTAGCATCTTGAAACTCAATTTTTTAGATATAGGCACTACCTAACTTCGGGGAATTTTTAAAAATAACATAGTCATAAAAAAATTTCACCATTGTTCCTAAAATCCTTATTTAGTCCCAGTTAGATGCTTGTAAAATTTTGCAACAAATTCCATTGGGAAGTAGGCGAACAAATATTTCAAGAATCTCAATTTATTAGCACAATGTTAGGGAATTTTAAAAATTCACTCAGACCTACAAAAATCATTGTATTTATTTCTAAAATCCACAAATAGCCTCATTTAATGGCATACAAAATTTCACGGCCAAATTTCTTCAAGAGATAGGCTAGCAAAAAATCGCAAAAATTCTAAATTTTGTCGAAATATCAAAAATTCTCAAACCACCTCAAAAACATAAAATTCCTTCTCTGTTGGCCTCTTTACAATTTCTAACTTTCAAGGTATGATATTTTCATATCTGTTCAAGCTCATCATGGGTCATTCCTGGCTAAACTCGATTTAAGCCTATGACCCACTAGATTATCATCGGAAATAATTTATTGGTTATGCTAAATTTTTAAATTAAGTTATTTTCACCCTATATAAGCCTCATAAAGCTTAATTGATAGTGTACCTTACCTCAAGCCTCATGCAACTGACTCGGCATGTCAGACACACTTCTCGAGTCTGGAGGTACTATCCCTAGAGCCTCGACGTACAAGCATTACAATTCTTCCCCTTTTATGAAATTCTGTCCTTGAAATTACTTGATATAATTAGATGTAGACATCAAGTTTTCATTTGCTTTTAGAGTTCTTTTGTAACTCTTATGTATTAACCCTTCTTTAGGGTTTATCTATCCAAATGTGATATATTGTCTATAAATTGATTTATTTACAACTATTAAATTACTATGCCATTCATTACAAGTTAGAGGCAATCCCACTATAAATCCTTTTATGCATTTACTCACTTCCACATGATATTAATATAAGATGTAACAACCTAGAATGAATTTGATACTCAAGTCCTATCCGTTAATCGGTTGGACATTCAGTCATATATACATTACATTACTTTTTATACCAACTAGTCATAGTGTGGCTGCAAATCTGAATATCTCACCATATTACTAGGTACATAGCATAAAGGGCTTTATATGCCTCCTTCGTATCCATAATCTTTAATCATTTACAATAGATTGTTATAAGTTACCAAGGTAGTATATATTCACCTATACTCTATTTAAATCTAACAATCTTCCCCTCTTAGGGCTCAACCAGTTGGTTGTTTTTCTTTTCTCACGATACTTTATCATTACACCACTTAATCACCACTCACTCTTGTCCTGCCTCATGGGGTATTTACTTTACCTCTCCCAATCCTTTCTTATCTACCGATTTCAATTGACATTAGTTTCTTTCTCTATTTATTCTTATTATTTAACTCCTATCTAGTCCATTCAAAGTTGGGCTATCAACATGCCATGCTCAATTGGGTAAGCTTTATGCAAAATAAGAAGATATTATGTAATAAATGATGAAACAATATTAATGCTAAGATGTAATTCATGTTAAAATGCAATGCTTGAGCACATTAATGGATGCAATCAAAGAAAGAAAGTAGCCTTCTTTTATAAGGAGCTTGACAATTATATCTATGACCTCAATCTACTTATATTTCTCTTACTATATAGACTTATGCCAATCTCATCAGATGTCTTAAATGCCTCCGCATCTGACTTCCCAAGTATACAACACTAGTATTCTCCACTATCCTTTAAAGTGTATGTCCTTATAGTTAGATTTTCCTTTATTAAGCATTTTTATCAAAGCTCAATATTCATCTCTCTACCAAGGGCTATAACACTCTCTTCATCAATTTCATATAGACCACTAAGGTATTAATGAACCCAGATGGCATCAGTAAAACTCATAATGCCTGTGTCAAATTCTGAAAGTAGTTTTAAGGATGTCAGTTGTTTTACTCCTCAATGGGTAATGTCTTAATATCATACCAGTTAGAAAGAAATATACCAACACCTCTAGTTGATCATAGAAATCATAACTTCTAGCAAAAGGTGTTTAGTTTCACAACTATTTTGTTAAGTTATCTATGTTTAATATATTGCCAGGACACTCAGTCTTTTTCTTTTACAATTAACATGAGGCTCCACAAAGTGATACCTTGAGTCTAACCAACCGTTATCTACCATTTCATCCATCTACACTTTTAATCCTCTCAATTTTGTAAGTGCCATTCCATAAAGAATCATAGATGCAGAAGAAATATTAAAATACACTTTAGTTCCCAAGCTAAGTTCTCTCAATAAGGCAATCTTGGTAACTTCTTAAAACACATTTGAAATTCCAAACATAATTAAAGTCTATCTAAGACAAGGGTGAAAATTCTGATGTCAAAAATATGTATCAGATATACTTCTCCACTTTTCATTAGTGATTTCTCTTTCCATGTCCATTAAGATGAGATTTTTCAAAAACAACTCTCATTTACAGCCATTATTTCCTATCCCTCAAAAGTTTAGAGGCTTAATTTTCTAGAGTTACAATTAACTATTGGTTAATATGAATATAACACATTTATTCTCCAAGGGTAATATCAAATTCAAAAATGAATATTTCAATAGGGTTAATAGAAAAATCACATGTAAATCATTTATTATCAAGGTGTATGCCTCCGATGTATAGCCATAATCTAGTCAACAAATTTCTAATAGTTCCCTACCTTGTGCTAGTGTAACACAACAATAAAAATGTATAAATCTCTAATTTATTTATGCCATGATGAAACATCAATTAAATTCAATATACTAGTAATAGCCTCTAGGACTTCTTCTCCTTTGTGAGCCTCATCAGCTCCTTGTCTGATTGTAAATACGGGCTTCCCTCCTTGCCTCAGACCTAATCAAAAGGTTACTATTAAATGGGTTTTTGTTTATGAGTCTCCATACCCAATTCTATGGTGCTGCTGTTGGATTCTTATATACGGAGACCCTCTAGCAGTCTCTGGAGACACTTTTGTTTATGGTGGTTTCTAGACCTACAAATAAAATAGCCCCCTTTTTTTCCCTACCAATTCTAACCCCTATGTGTCTTACTACAAATGTCACAACTTAGGGGTATATTTCTAATAACTATTGATATTTAGATATTGACAGCCCTTTCTATTAACCTCTACGGTAATTTTATATGAAATGGTTTTTAGCCTACATAGGAAGTATTCCACTACTTTTGTATGTCTATATTGCCTTAATGCTTTTTGGTACAATGCCAAAGTTTAGGGAATTATTTCTAGTCCCTACTACTATAACCCCGGGGCTAGTAGAAAGTGTCTGCGTGTCCCATAGCCCTATTAAATTTAGCCTCTCTTTGCCTTCCTCTGGCACTGGTTCCTGAACTAGCCTGACTAACTGTATACTACCTCTCCTCCTTGGAGGGTCATTTCTTTCTTGAATTTCTTCCCTTATAACACAGACAGCTGTCACTAATGTTGTTATATAACCCAATAATTCCATAATCTATGGTAACATGATGGTGTCTCACTAGGTTACTATACTGTGCCTAAGGCCATGGCTGACGTAAAACACCACTCGACTTAGTTATTCCTTGTATAGCACTTGGGTATGACCTACTACTTCCCTTTTTTGTTCTGGTAGGGTTTACTCCCTTACCTTGATTACTACAGAAAGACCATCACTTATTAGCCTCATTACAGTCTAGCAATTCAAGGAAATCAATCTTAGACACTGGGACTCATGTAAGATACCTAGGAATAAGAAACCTATGACCAAATACCACTAAATGTCACACCCCCTACAGGATTCCCTAAAGAACTCGATAGGTGATGCACTTCTTGATAGGTTACCCATCTTAGGATTACTCTAAGAGAAAAATCCTTAGCACTTATGGGCTATTTCAAAACTCCATCAAATATGGCCTAGATATCTAGTCTAATCCTTATACATATGCATACATGGTTTGACATACTCATATGAAGCCTCTATAGACCTGTTACAGGTCTTAGAAGAATAGGGCAGGATAACAACTATTCGGGTGATATACCAAAAATTTTCCAACACCTGTTAAAAACACTTCTATATACAATAAATCATAACATCCACCTGGACCTTCTGGTCTAGCAATCAATATTAGCACATCTCATATATATCAGCATCACACATATAGGGCCTCAAGCCCACAGATATATATAAAAACAACCATAAATATAGCCCAAGCCAATCTAAATACCCATTTATATATAACTGATCTACTTAAGCTTATAGAATTCAGCAGTTCTAACAATGTTCAACACATAACCTATAGTTTTTACATGAGTATTTACTACATGCATCAATACAAAAAAAAATTAGATCTTTATTGTCTCTACTGTTACACTACATGCATTACAAGGCAAAGGAGCCAAGCTTACTTACCTGTGCACCAAAACACTAGTACATTGAGTATAAAACTCAATGGTGAATTTAATAAATTAAAACATATCTTATGCAAGCACACAGAGGCTTTAATACAATAGAAATAAATCATTTAAGTATATAGGCCCCATTTTAAAAGTAAATATAATAATATATAACATAAATGTATTTCATCAACTAGGTTAATACAGTTATGCCAGACACATGGAAGTCAGAAGATAATAGTCTAAGTCTATTGTGTGTGTAACATGCCAAATAATTGGTGCCATTTAGATACTATGCCATATATCCTCAAATTTACCAAAATACCACTGTGCTAGTTTTTACTCGTTTATTTCTCAATTTTATTCAATCATTTTAATTATTTACAAGTGTATTATTTAAATTATTAAATAGGCTCAACTAGGTAGACTACACTTACAGATATTCAACCAAGAGGGAACTGAGACTATACAGTGATCCATATTCTAGACCTCGACTGCTGCACTAGCCTATTAAAATCAGAAGGACCAATCTATAGACCTCTTGAGTCATATATCACATTTAATTACATAGTTAAGTCTTCCCAGCAAACAAGAATAGTAGCCCCCTGAGACCTACACCACTGTACCAGTATAATCTAATAATGGCACCAAATGTTCTAGTAACATAAAGATCTGCCTAGCAAACTAATACAATGGCCCTATAATAGAACTTTGTCATTGCATTGGCATAATTCATTATATAATCAAATGTGCTAGTATCAAAAAGCATATGCTCATAGACTTGTCTACATTGTAGATAAATGCAATGGCTTAACAATGAACCTCAGCTGCTACATTGTCCTAGTCTAATAATCAAACAGTTTAGCTGAAGGTAATCCCTAAATTGACTAGTCAACTAATCCATTGGGTATCTAACTAATAGGCCATCTGTCTTTATTTTACATTTATTTACATGTTGATCAATGTTTCATAATATTTTAAAATTTTTAACAATTAGTTATGAATTTATTTCCACAGTCAAATTTTGACCCGACTAGTTATTGGTCCATTTTCATCCTACCGGACAATTATGAGTATGTTTTCTGATTTCAATTTGAATTCAGCCTATAAATATATTTAAGTCCCTTTTTATTTCTCAATTTGAAGTCCAATTATATATAATTTATATGGAATATTCAAGGTAAGTTCAAAATAGTCCTTTTCATTGGAATGTTACAGGTCGTTTTCACGAGTTTGTGTAACTATTATAGGCCCGTAGCCATATATTTTAGGCATCTTTCTATGCCTCATTTGATGCCAAGTAGTTAGCCCTTATAGGCATAAGTCCATATTATATTACACTTTCACATTACCATTAAAATGTCCTCATGTGTCATTTAATTTAAAGGTATAATGGGGTTATAATATAGGCACCATTTTGTGCTATTATAATTCACTTCTTTAAATTAAGTTTTCCATACCCTTGACAAGTCAATTTCAAAACATTTTCATTTAATTTGATTTAAGCCATTATTTTCTTATGTATTATCCATTCTTTACTTGCCATTTTCTTCCATGCATGAATTTTTTTGTCAATTTATTGGCAAACAATAATTTCCATTCTAATCATATTACTTTCATATAGTGATATTAACCATTTCATGTAAAACATACCTTTGTTTCCATGTTAGCTCTTTCGGCGAACCATGTCTTGCAATCAATGACTTACATTTTTATTAGGTGATCACATTCACATACCACATCATATTAGTCGAATTAATAACAACATGCATAATTAGGGAGTCATGCATTGTAACCCACTATACCTATATGTTTTGGCCACGAATAAATCATACATAAAGCATGCATTACTCCATTAATTTACCACCTAGGCATATTCTTCCATACCATACCTAACTACTATCATAATCTCTCCACCATTTACACAATTACACATACCCTAAACCTCTCATACCTCTCAGCCAAACATCATAAGAGTGATGTAAATACCTTCATTCCTAAGCAACCACACCCTTATATTATTTGTATGCACATACATGTCTTAACTATTTACTCTCACATATTTATATCTACACATATGTATATGTAGATTATATCAATTATCACTATCTTTTTACACCTCATAAAGTGACTTAAAAATATCCTTCATCTATTTTATAGTATATACACAAGAGGTCATAATTTAAATTTCATCATCCTAGCAACTCTACTATAGTTCACTCACATTATTATTTCCATTTAACATCACCCTCATACATTATATGCCTATTCAATACCTCACCCCTCTCAGTATATTTAGAGATCACTATACATTTACCATTTTTAACAATTCAACACACTAGTTAACATGCTATCATCTGCTCAACACAATTCTAACTCATGCAATTAATTCCACACCATGTGTCACCCTTACACTCATGATACACACTCATATACACCATGTTACCATGAAAGCAATTGTCCTCCACACAATGTAATCCATAGTAGCCCCTTTCACACCACTAACAAATTAACATTCTCTATTAATATAGACAAGCTAGCAATATGGCACACGCACACACACTCACAGTAAGACATAATCCAATCCCACTATCCATACACACGCACACACACAATTAGACACATTTAAGTTCATATTATTTTTACACCCATTAAAACCAAGAATTCCATTCCACTAGGCCATAAAATTCTTAATGATAAGGATCAAGACTTGCTAAAATTTAATTAAATTCACTTACTTGTTAAGAATTCCAGTAACCTTGCTTCCTCAATCACTACCATGCCTTTTATAAAGCCTTCCCTTTAGCTGCCCTATGCATTTCCAACGTCAAAGACCATCAACACACACACAAGCACCACTTGAAAATCTTAGATACAGAGGCATTCTTAGTGAAAATTGATTTTCTAAAAACTAAAATGAAACCAATTGAATTTAACTTACTCTAACACTGGGTTTCTATGATGCCTAAAGAATATTGTCTTATCCATTCACTCTTTTTTTTCTTGCATTTCTTACTTGCTAAGGGAAGCCACCTCCTTCAAGACTTTAATAGTGGCCTACCTTAGAGAATTCTAGGGCTTTAGATTAAGGGAATTAGGCTAAAGAATAGGGTAAATGAAGAAGAAAGGCTACCCTAACATAGACATCAATGAAAGAAAATAGACATTAATGAAAGGGAATAATGTAGGTGGATGAAAAAGTAGTGGCTAATTGTCATCTAATGTGTTTACCCATGTGGTCCAGCTATTGAATCCGTGTTGGCAAACCTCAGGTCATAACACGTAGCACCCAAGTGTCCCGAAACTCAATTTTTTAAATATAGGGGCTGCCAACTTCATGGAATTTTTAAAAATCACACAGTCATCAAAAAATTGCACTCTTTGTTCCTAAAATCTCATTTAGTCTCAATTAGCTTCCCTTAAAATTTTGCGACAAAATTGTAATGGGAAGTAGTCAAACCAAATTTTTAGGAATCTCAATTTCTCGATAAAAATTTATGGAATTTTAAAAGTTCACTCGGACCTTAGAAATTTATTAAGTTTGTTCATAAAATCCTAAAAAAGCCTTATTTAAGGGTATGCAAAATTTCACAATCAAATTCCTTCGGGAGATAGGCCGGCAAAAAATCACAGAAAATTGCAATTTTACTGAAATATAAAAAATTCTCAAATGACCTCGAAAAATTAAAATTCTTTTGCTATTGGCCTCGTGAAAATTTTTAACCTCTAGGGTATGTTATTTTCATGTCTATCTGGGCTCATCTTGGTTCATTCCTGGCCCAACTCAATCTGAGCCTACAGCCTACTAGATTACGGCTAGAAATAATTCAGTAGCTTAGTTAAATTTTTAAATTAAGTTATTTCTACCCTTTTTGAACCTCTTTAAGTTTAATGGATAGTGTACCCTACCTCGAGCCTCATACAAGATACTCGACACTCCAAGCACACTTCCCGGGTCTCAGGGTACTAACCCTAGGGACTCAATATACGGGCATTACATATTGAGCCACTATGCAAGTATTAAGTGTTTTATGCATATGAATGATGCTAAGTGATTATGGGATGTGCATGGATGTTAAATAAAAGATTGTGGTGTGTGAAACATGTATATAGTTGAATGGTGAAACATATGGGCTAAGTGACACACACTATATATATACATATATATATATGTGTATATATATATATATATATATACACTCACACACACATACATAGAAACATACATGTATATATGTATGTATATATGTATGTATGTATATGTGTGTGTGTGTGTTTATACAAACACACATATATATGTACACATACATATATACACATATATATATATGTATAT
>CANXYI011266991.1:0-10667 GCA_948208565.1 Hura crepitans | reverse complement strand
GCTTATTTTTACTAGTGTTGTAGTCATAAAGGTCTAATAGGGCCATTGCACTGTGTAGGTACAGCTATCGGTAAGTTCTTGAGTTTAGGGCACTGTATATGTGATTGGACTATATGATTGATATCTTGTTATCTAGCATTAGGAATTGTGTCTCTAGCGTATGGGCTATATAATCGAATGACTGAATTAAAGAAAATTTAATTGACTAAAATCTAAAGACAATTTATGGTACAACGGTGTATGTAAAATGATCAAAATTAATACAACCTGATGGAAGGAACATTTATACTTACATGTTTTATGATAAAGGTTCAAATAAGTGATTAACTGGATTAAAAATAAAGATTATTGCCTATAGTAATAATTTAAAAATGCAGACATGAATGTAAAATAATTTATATACATACAATTTGTATGTAACCTTAATTTGAAATAAGTGTATATCTATGTAATTGCATGAAAACTACATATAATAAAAAGTAATTATATATATAAAAAAATTATATGATATGAATGAACGATCGACAATAATAAGATTATAACTGATGGAAGTTTTCTAACACATTGTTTGTAGTTTGAAGATAATAAGTGCGATATATAAACATAAATTGCACTATCATTACATATGCTTGTGTATGTGTTATTATGTATATTTCATTAAATACACCACTAAACTTTATAATTAGCGCATCATTGTTTTTTGATGCATATGTAGTAGATAGCGAAGAGTGTCTAACCTCAGCGGAGTAGTGGAGATATCAACAGCTCTATCTTTTGGTATAGTTTCTTATACGTCATATATGATGTAATGTATGTATGTAAAAATGGTCACTCATATGTAATTCAAAGGGTTCGGCCTAAACTGACATATGTAATAGTTTTTTTTAACCTTATTAAGTACACTATATATATATATACAAGTATGCATGTATATTTATTTTATGGGTGAGATTTTTTATGAAGTTGAGATGTGAGATTGTGATAATGGTGACTGTCGAGAGCACGAGATGATTAGTAGGATCATGTGATTGTGAGTTGAGATGATGATATGATAAAGATTTGTTATTTTTTATAGGTTACTATTTGGGCTAGTGTCATCAAATAGCCATTATGTTATTGAATTTTTGACACGATGATCCCAAGTAGAATGTGTTGGTCATATTTTGCGTAAATGAAAACTTAAAAAGGATTAAATCATAGCTACTTCTAATGAAATTTTTAAGTTAAAATGATGGTTTTAAATAGCTTGGATTTTGACGAGTTGAATAATGGGTGTGTACCATCTCTTATTTGAGTTTAGTGACTGAATCGATAAATGGCATCACAAATTCATTATTTATTATAATCAAAATATGTTTAATGTAAGTAAGTACATGATTATAATAAAGAAATGGAAATAACTAAGCAAATAATAAAGGATATAATGAGTATGTTGTCATATGTAAAGATATAAAATGAATCTATTGAATGACATTTCATGTGTGGATGACATTTATTCAAATTTAAGATTAACTAACCTAATGATGTATAGAAAAGAGTAATTAATATTGTTAAGAAAACTTGAGTGTATTATGTGTCTTTTATATATATTTTTTATATGACTTTTATTTCAACTAATTTGAATATGAAGTAGAAAATGGACTTTTTGATGTATATGGATATGTGTATGTATGTTTAGCTTTATGTTCTTAGATACACCATTAAGCTGTATAACTTATGCGTAGAATGTATTTTGCGACACATAGGTTCATACATATAAGAGAAAATGGAAGCTATTGGTTACACCAAATGAGGATTTTTGAAGTGGAGTTGTTATCTTTAATCTATGGATATTTGTATATGTATAGTTTTGAGTTTGTTTTAGTTTGGCACTCATTTGTATTTGTAAGGGCATTAGGCCTATTTTATTCAAGTGATGTATTTTCATAATCTTTAAAGATGGCATTTTTATATATTTGTATGTGTGTTTTATGTTTAATATTGATGATATCTTGAGATTATGATGCATGATTGATGACATGTGAGATATGGGATATAACATGTGTATGTTGAAGAAGTAGAGATGATATTGTAGTATAGTTGTATTAGGACCCTTAGAAGTGTGTTTTTATATAGGTTATTATTTGGGATAGTGTCTATAGATAGGTGTTATGCTATGGAAATTTAGCATGATGGCCCCAAATGGTCTAACCTATTATATGATTTTATCAAACAAATGATTTTAAGGTTATGTGCAAATAAGTTTTATATTCATGTTTATGTAAAAGTTTTAAAAGAGACGGTTATATGAGAAGTCTTATTGATTATGTGTCATCCTTCATTTGGATCTAAGAGTGGATTAAGTGAGGGGTATCACATATAAGGATTTGAGATGCTTCCTTGTTCAGAGGGTTTCCAATGATGAAACTCCTAAGTCCAAATATTTCTCAAAAGATGTAAAGGGAGGCTTGCAAACTAGGAAAAACATCCTAAAAATAATAAAAATAAAAACAGAAAACACCTTTAAAAAAGGTGCAAGGAAGATGCTTAGTGGGCATTAGATAAAGTCCATACGAACCTCCTTTAATAAAGGTTAAGGTCTACATAAACCTCATCATTATAAATGCTACTTATGTCTATGTGAACCTCTTTTTGCGAGGATTAGGTTTGTGTAGAACTATTCTCATTTCTGTGCAAACATTTGCATTTAAAGTCCATGTGACCTAGATAATATAGGCGACCATGGGACCACCTTCGGGACGGCTGGAAATACAATCTCTAGGGGCCATGAATTATTTTGTGGGGACTATAAAAGGCTAACCTTTTTTAGTTGAAAAGGGGAGGATTTTGAAAAAAAAAAGGGAAAAAGAAGGGGCTTTTACACTTGGCAACTCTCTCCTCTCATCTTCATCTTCTCCCTTACCAAAAAAAAAAAATCTGCACTAAAATCCTATCCCTCTATTTACAAAGATTGAGAAAAGCTAAAAACCACCATTTTTACTTGGCTTTGAAATTGCCCAACCTTATATAGCTTGAAAAGACTCTACATTTAGTGTGAAAATCTTGAAAAAACACTTATAAAAGGCTCTTCCTTTCATTTTTAATTTTTCATTAATTGCTTTCAACCTTTTTATTTTTAATATTTTCACATCTTTAGTTTACCTTTTCTTATTTTTTCTTTTTTTTCTTTCACCTTTTTAAATTTATGATGCTTCATGAAAATAAAGTTTAAAAGACCCATTTTGATAAGTTTACTCCATTGGAGAGGGGAGATCATTTTTATATTTATTTCATTTATATGTTCTTTAATTCATTTATTTATTAATGTATGTTAAGGCTTCTATTTCTATGCATTTATCTTTCATTTTTGTTCTCTTTTTTCTATTGTTTATGGGATAGTTACAGTTTCTTTCTTTCTAGCATTCTATTTTTATGCCTATGTTTGTGTAGACCTTTATAAGTGTCTATGCCTACTTTCATACGTCTATGTGGACCTATTCTCATGTATGCATTTTATTTTTAAGGTTTATACAAAATAATATTTTTGGTTGACTCTCGGTATTATTACATTTGCTCTATTACATTTTTGTATCATTGATGTAGTATGCATAGACCTCATTATGTGGAAATCTATGTCTATGTAGACCTACTTTTGTAGTAAGAATCTTGCCTTGCATTGTTTGTGGGGACCTACATTCGAAAATTTTATTGCGGTCACTTTTTAGCATTATGCTTTAAATACTAGTTTGTAAGAACCTAATTTAATGAGGATTTTGTTTTGTGTTGATTTATCTTTCTTATGTTTTATTATGTGTAACTTTCTTGAGTTGTTACATGTAATAAGGTCCTCATGGATCCTATGTTATTGTCTAACCTTTTTATTCTTGAGTTTGATCACATGTTGTTTTCTGTGGAGGAAGACATCTACGTGGACTTATAATTAATACTCATGAGGTTTATAGGCTTCATTTAGGTGTTCTTATAGTTCATGCAAACTTGGTTTTATTCTAGGAGATCTATTTTTTATGCTTTATGTATATGGTTAGTAATTAATTTTTCATCAGCTTTATAGTTATCTTGTAGTTGGATTTTCCATTGTAAGCATTCTAAGTGCTTCCTCATATAATTCCATACAAGTTGTATTAGGTAATTAAAATGATTTTTGGTCCGATTAAAAAAATTAATGTCACATAAAATGTTTTATAGAAAATAAAGGTTTAGTTACATAAAAATAAAAGTTTTAGGACTAAAGTTCCCAATCACTCAAAATTGTTTTAATTTGATAAAAATAAGGTTCTTTAATGAATAAATATTTTAGTCAATGTACTTTGAGGACCAAAGTCATCTAACACAAAATTTATCAAATTGAATAGATAAAAATTTTTTAAATAAAAAGGATTTTACTTGATTAAAATGTTTTAATTAAAAAAATCAATTTGGAACTAATGTTCTAATAATCAAAATGGTTTTATTTGAATAAAAATAAAATTTTAAAACTAATATGGCTTTAGAACCAAAGTTCCATAATTCCCTGGAAAGTTATTTTAATATATAAAATGAACATTTTTAAATATTTTAACTATCCAATAAAATGATTTTAGACTAATGTCCTCGATTTAATAAATTGGTTCGATTTCATTTATGTTGGATATATATGATTTATTGTTTTGATATATGATATTTTTATTTGCTTTAATCATAATTTTTAATTTCTTTTGAAGTGTAAATGTGTTTATTTATTTTAAATGCAATAATCATATGCTTGAAAGGATTTGACAAAAATTAAGACCATCGAGATGAAAACTAGTATCCCTTTTTAATACTAGTGGTGTTTTAAAGCATGAGGCTATTTTCACCTAGTTAAATGGATTATTAAGGATGATAATCACTACTCTAAGTCTTGTACCTAAGGGTATATAAAATGCTGAACTAATAAGTCCTTATTACTCATGATTAGGAAGACTTATCTCCATTTGAAGGACAATGACTTTGAGAATGGACTATACCACAACCTATGTAGTTGGCCTAGATACACTTCCCTTAGGATAACATAATGAATTTGCATTATATTTGATATGGACTTCTATTGTGAAATGAATTCTTTGAAGACAATTTTTAAACCATTGAGCCTTTTATAACTAGGATGAATTAAACTAACTTTTATCTTAAAATGGTCGCAATTCATCCAATAATAGTTTTTATAACCTTTTGTATGCTTAAAATAAGTAGTGTTGTCCTACTAATTCAAAACCATGTACCATTTTGTTCTTTCTTCTCTATTAACACTTAAATAAAGCCTACCTAGGATAGTTATGGCTAGATCATATGTATGTGAGGAATAAGGTTAGAAGATAATTTGCATGTGTTTATTTTTTCTACATATCATACATGTATGTGTACATATATCATGAATAATGTTCTATCGTTCATCATACTTACCCTTTTGTAAATAACAACCATCAAGACTAATTATTGGCTAACATAGGCAAACATTAATTTTGTGACTCACCAATTGATCAACCACTATTTCACCATCTGAAAGATCACTTAAATCCTATCTTATACCATGGTTAATGACCAAGATGCCCTTATTTCTTGAAAAGGGGTAATAAAAGTCTTGGATCACTTTAGAGAAGAGATGAAAGATGTGATAAATGCTAATGACCTACCTATAATTGTTCAATATATGGTTAAAGGACCACAAGATACTTTCCTTACTTATGGCCAATTTAAAGAAGCTTTTATAGCCTTTAAATAAGAGACACTAGATGCCATCACTAGTAGTTTGGCTATTGCTTCATCTAGCTTTATTCCAAATGCTAGGTCATGAGACGACATGAAATAGAGAAAGAACATCTAAATAAGGTAAGACCTTGCTCCAGGAACCCAAAGAGTATACCTTCAAGATGCCCCATGCTCAAAGATAAGCTGCTATTATGACACTTTAAGAACTTAGTGATAGAGGGGAAATTAATGCCTCTCTTATACAAGACTCCAAGAATTTTATAGATTCTTAGCCATCACCATGACCATTTCTATGAATATCATTAGCAAACTAAGCATCACATTGATAAGTGTCAAGTTCTCTGGACTACCATTCAAGATCTTGCCAGCCTATCCACCAAAGAAGATTGAACCTCACCTATTAGCCATCTGATCACAAAGATGCTTCAAGCCTATACCTTGACCATCCTTTTATGTCTTTTAAAGTGTTTTCACTTATAAACACATTTTAAAATTTAGAAACTTCACCTTTATCTTTTCAAAAAAATGTTCTCACCTCTATTTTCCCTTTTATAATTTTTTTTCCATGTGGTAACACACATATTTAAAATCATTACATATGTGACATTAATTCAAT
The DNA here is from genome assembly GCA_948208565.1 of Hura crepitans. Lineage (NCBI taxonomy): Eukaryota > Viridiplantae > Streptophyta > Magnoliopsida > Malpighiales > Euphorbiaceae > Hura > Hura crepitans. Next base: position 4,327 of record CANXYI011266991.1, on the reverse strand, counting down.
TATGATTACTCTATTTAATCTTGGCATATGTAAGCATCTTAGATCACATTATCTATGGTTCCTAATAAGAGAGAAGAGGGATAAATAATAAAAAAATAGAAAAATAAAAAGAGGAGTTTATCCCACACTCAGCTATTGGACCAAGCAAAGTTGTTGAAATAAGGATAAAATTGGTCTAAAAGATTAAAAGAGAGACATTGGTAAACAAGCTATGTCCATGGGGCTAAAATCTTAACCCAATCAGCAACTTACCAAATCCTAGCCTAAAAGTTCCAGGGAATCTAATACTTAAAATCTGTAATCTCTTGAACAAATACAAGTATCACCCATAATCTTCCATTCTCATTTTGTTCTCATCCCTACATCTTAAACCCTACAAATTCTTCCATTAAAAAGTCATTAAAAGGCCTAAAAAATAACAAAACCCTAATATCTTTAACCAAAGCCTTGGATCAATCTCCCAGTTAACCTACATAACTAAGAAAACCTTAGATTAGCTTCATAATTAAACCTATGGACACATATAAAGGATCCTAAAAATACTTTTCCATCTTCTTAGCTAAAGTTCTTAATGCAAGCAATTAGGATTGTCAATAGAGGAATCAGAGCTGGTAGTGACAACTAGATCTTTAAAACCTTCCATCCCATTAATATTGAGCTTGATATCAGCCTCATATTCATAAATACACCTCAAATAATTATCTTCATACCTAAAGTACCAAAAATAAGAAGGGTAATCAACAAACCCTTAACAGGTGGTTCTCTCCAATATGAAAATCTTATTGCATAAAAAAGGCCTAGTTTCTTGAAAAGCCTATTAAAATATTACAAGTTCAAAAACATATTTTATCAAATTTCCTACCAAATTAAAGTTTAACAAAAAAAATTTGACAATAAAGAAAAAGGTTGCATTACCCCATAGAAGAAAAAAATTTAAAGTAAAGTTCAAATCGAGAGCTACTCAAGTAAAAACTCACACCAAGTTAAGGCGTCCCTAATTACATCAAGGTTGCTTTATTTTGAGGAAAATTCAATGTTAACAAAAAAAATTTGTAATCTTACTGATCTATTAGAAAGATTCCAAAAAAAATGAAAACATAAAAAAGATGAAGAATAAAAAGAAAATGAAAATAATGATCCTAGCCAGGTTAAGATCCTTTAAAATGGCCTAGAACAAGATAGAGGAATAGAAAGAAAATATTTAAACATGAAAATCATGGTTGCTAGCTAATAAAAAGAGCTTAGTCTAATGAGATCTAAGATGTTTAAATGATGAATTTATTGAACCAAGTTAAATTACATTAGATGTCTTTGTGATAATTATCTTTATGCACATGTGTTGGCGAATGCTAAGCTACATCATGCAAAATAATCAAAAATCTTTTTTCTAAATAAAGCTTTCCTTAAAACTATGGCCTCATCACTTCTATTGTCTACCCAAGCATGCCACTAAGCTTAATCAAACAAAATCAAATTATAGCAAATCTAAAATTAGAAAAGAAATACCCTCATTTCTTTTGAATAACAAACTTTCAAGACAATAGTGATATGGTTGATCCTTAACAATACTAGTAAAAATGCATCATTTGGAGATTAGGCATTAAAGCATGAGATCTTTTCACTTAAACAAAAGGCTTCATCCTAAACAACAAGAGAGTTAGCTAATGTGAAAACTCACAAGGTTGTATTAAGAAAGGTTAGGTAGCTTGCTAAAACCTCTTTTGGGGCATACATTTGGCAAAAATGAAGGCATATATTGCTACTGTGAAAACATCCTTTATAGAGTGTATTAGGTAAAAGTTAGGGCACAACCTATCAAAGGTAAAACCTTTAAGCCCTCTAGGAAAAAATTACCCCAAAGAAAAAGAAAAAAAGGAAAAAAAGAAAGAGAAGATAATAATTTGACAATCTATAGAGAAATAAGGGCATCACTAGTTAATGAAGAAATATTTAAAATTAATTTTCAATTGACATAAATCTTACACTCCTTAAGAAAAAAATTGTTGTTCACCTACAAATAAAATGGACACAAGCTTTAAAAATAACTAAACCTAGTCCTCTGATACCCTATAAACACACCTTCTTTTTATCTCAGCCAAACAAATCAATTTTTGCTAAATTATCCTTCTAAATGGTCTTAACTGTACCCATCTACCAACAAAGCCAATGATTAGCCTTAGATGCATAACACATGACATGCATACATGTATATAATTTTAGGCATGTAAATAGTTTCATTTTGAAAATAGGCACATCCAATAAATCCTATGATTAGGTTGAAAGTGTGCATTTCATAGGCTCACATATGCTTCATTACAACCATGTTTTTCTTTGCACTAATGCTTTTCCTAGAAGTAAGTAAGGCAAAATGAGAACATCACACAATCAATAATTGAGAAGTTCATGAATGCTCACAAAATGATAAAGGCATTTGACTTTTGAACACCTAAACCACTTTTTATCAACACAAGTATGCTATGTAAACTTAGTTCAATGTGCTAAAGCTAACTATTATGCCTTATTGAATTACAAGTTATGCAAACAATTAAATGGCAAGAGAATAAAGAACTACGGAGATCTTAAAACCACAAGAAGGAAATTAAATCAAAGAATGACTTTTTACATTAATGAGTTAAAGCTATTTAACCAAGATGGATGCCCTATTGATTAGGGAAAACAAATTGAATAGTCTTAAAAAAGAGCTAGACTTAGAACTTTTAGCTTATGGTCTTTAAGGGATTATTTAGAAAAAATAGCAATATTGATAAAAAGAAGAGAAAAAGGATTGATAAAAGGTAAAGCACTTGATTTCCAAATATACAAATCTAACTTTTAATCATTTTAATCTTGCATGATAACTTCTTAAATGCTAAATGTAGTGCTAGGTGCTGAAGTAAATGCCAATGTAAAAGGCAAGTTTACTAGCTTTTTTTAGCTATAAATGCATTATCATTCATCCCAACATAGAAATGACATGGTTATTACATCAATGGATGGTATGGCAGTCAAAATTGATGTCAAATGCAACTTCAAAATTGGTCAATATACATATACACTAATTTTTCATACAAGATCATGCACACATGAAATTGTAGGCACTTTAGACATATGGTTCTCATATGATCCTAACAACAATTTGTAATGCTAAAAAATCCTAGGGTTATGAATAGTACTTCTCAAGATATGAATAGTAACTCCCGAGACTCGAGGCACACTATTGTGACTAAATGAAAGTATTAATCATAATATAATTTTGGCTAATATTGAAAGTGAAAATGAAGCCATTAATATGGTTAAAAATGAAAGTAAAGTTTTTATGATAGTTCTTTTTGAATAGTGATGTAGTTAAGATTGAATCATAAAATATTTGATTTTTGCTCAAAATTTCCCAGGATTGATACAACCTAATACTCAAATATTCCAAATAGTCTATTAATATTAGAATTGAAATTTTTAAATTGCAAGAAGTATTTTATAATAATTAGGTAAAGCTAAAAATGTAACGCTCGTGATTTGAGACTCCGTGAATAGTGCCACAGGGTCTAAGAAGTGTGCTGGGGTTGTCGAGCCATTTACATTTGGATCGAGGTAGTGGCACTGGTCATGAAACTTTGAGGGGCTTTAAGTTGAAGAAAAAGTTGAAATTTAAAAATTTAGCAAAATCAATAATTCATTCTAATCAATAAGGAATACAACTATGTAATAAAATTTTTTTAAGTTGGGACTAACCCAGGATATGCTTGGACAGACCTAAAAATATCACACCCTAAAGCTCAAAAATTCCACTGAGTCCATAAGTGAAAGAATTTTTGAAATCGGAGGTCATTTGCAAATTCTCAAAATTTTTGAGGTTGGCATACAAATTAAGGCAATCTAAAAACTGTCTTATCGATGGAATCTAGCCACAAAAATTTACGAGTAGATAGATGGGATTAAAATAGGAATTTTACAATAAATGGCATAATTTTATGAGGTCAGAGTGAATTTCTATGAATTTTTGAAATTTGCCAAAAAATCGGGATGGTTCAAGATTATCAAGAGCACATTTGACATGTCAAGGTGGGCCTCACTTCATGCCAAGTGGACATGCAAGGTTTCCAAGTGGCAAATAAGCCTTGACAAGTGGATTTCAACTTGGATGAACAAAATTTCTTCCTCATTTTTTTCTTCTGTTATTGACGCCAGGTAGAGAGAAAAACTGCCATAATTTCTTCCTTTGAAAATGAAATTGAGTGATTCTAGTTTCTAAAATTTCTCCTATGTGTTAGGCACTACAAGAAATAAGAATTAAGTAGAAATGAGTTTTCGTTTGGGAGATAAAATTCAT
>CANXYI011266936.1:0-11416 GCA_948208565.1 Hura crepitans | reverse complement strand
ACGGGATAATGAGTTATAATAGTGCTAAACTAGTTAAATAATACGGTACTTTAAAGAGCTAAACAGATATGGTGTTTTCAAGAGATAACAATTATATAATATCCAATGAAATTTATGTATTTATATTCAAAATCAATATATCAAAATGATTACTAAGTACTTTCGAAGTTTATGCTGCTGTATTTATAAAATATATCAATTGTACAATACTCATTGAACTTATGCAACTGTACTCTTAATAATAATGTTAATGACGGTACAATATTGATAAAAGACTCTATTAACGTGCCAATTTATTCAAATACAATTGCTAATCTAAAGATACATGGACATTTCAGTAAAATTATCCATTTAACATATCCGATGCATTTCTCATACTTAATTCATCATATAATGTCAATAAAATGCTCTTAACATAATAATAGTAATATATCCATTTGTCATTACAAGACATTATATTATTTATCAATTTTAGTTGATATCATACATCCATGACAATCAATCATACGTCACATGATTGACAATTGCATAGTTTCACTTATGCATGGTATATTTAACAATTCACATCAAGAACTCAAATCATATATCATGCAACGTGACATAAGGTAATCATCATAATATTGATCTTTACATAGCATCAAAACATCTCAATCATATAACTTTATTTTGAAATTATATGGTATCTCATGCTTCAAGTGAAAAACATCATATCATTTGTCTTTTAAAAAAATTCAAATAACGTATAGATAATTTATTTTAAAAATTTTTTGTTACTCAAATTCCCTTTTTTTTTTTTTTTTTTACATCAACTTCTCTCTTTTCTAATTTTAAAAACTTTTGTCCCTTTTCATTTATCAACCATACATTATATAAAGCAAAGGACAACTATTTTTAAACAATTGTCACATTATTTTAAACAATTGTCATATTTTCTCTTTGAGCCTTACTTTTATTAATTATTTAATATTTTAACAAAATTTGATTTCTTTTTCTCTTTCATTAATTTCTTAGAGTATTGAAATAAATCAACTTTTATCTAATAATAAAATATTACAAAACAGTAACGTGCTATATACTATGATACGACATAAAACGCCAATCGAAATAATGCGCAGCCACTCTTTGGTAAAGCAATAGAACTCTGCTACACCGCCAAATTCCGCTGTCCAACCACTGAAAATTGCGAACCTCCTATAAAAACTGTGATCCATCATTTAACTGAAATAAGAATGATAACATTTCATCAGCCTGCGTGTGTAATCTATGTCCTGAAAAAAACACGTTCACTCTTCCACTTAGCACTATCCAACTGCATCCTGGAACCTTTTTCACTCCCCTCAAAACCATCTCCTTCCTCAGCTTTTGTTCCTGAATATGCTGCCCACTTGCTGCATATATATTGCACAATGTTACGTGGGCTGCTGCATTTTCTGGGTCTAACTCTAGGAGTCTAGCGGCCGCTCGTCTGCCAATTTCAGCATTTTTCTCACTAAAACCACATACACCAAGCAATGCCCCCCAAATAGCATGATTTCTTTCCACACCCATCCCCAGAATGAATTCTTCTGCTTCTTTAACTTTTCCTGCACGCCCTACAAGATTAATTATACAAATACAGTGCTCAATACCAGCCTGAATTCCATAAACATCATTCATTGCTTTAAATAACTCCCATCCTTTACTAACTAGCCCTACATTCGCACATGCTGAGAGGACACCCAAAAAGGTCACAGAATTTGGATAAGTTCCGCATTTAACCATAGCTTCAAACAACTTCAGTGCCTCATTCGCTAACCCGTGATGTGAAAATCCCATGATCATGGAATTCCAAGATATCAGGTCGTGACAAGTCATGTTTGAGAATACTCCGTATGCGTTATGTATCTCCCCACATTTTGCATACATTGAGATCAGAGCGTTATCAAGAATCAAGTCACTGCCGGATAAAGTTTTTAATAGCATACCATGCAACTGCATCCCCTGATCAAGACATGCCATTGCACCTACAGCTCCAAGAAGTATGGCATACGTAGAATTCAAGGGACCGAAACCATCAGCCCTCATTTCTGAAAACAAGTAGATCGCTTCTGCAAAAAGCTCATTTTGGATGTGCCCCGAAATCATGGTCGTCCATGCAATTGCATCCTTTTCCGGCATGTTATGGAACATATAGCATGCTTTAGTTACATTTCCAACACTAAAATAACCATCAATCATTGAAGTCCAAGTGATCTTGTCCCGGACAGGTGCAGCGTCAAATAAATTTTGAGCCTTTTCCATTTGGCCAATTCGAAAATAACCATTAATCATGCAGTTACAGGACTGAACAACATAATTATCTGAGTTCTTGTTAAATATATAATGTGCAGAATCCATCAAGCCAAATGATGAGTACATGTAAATAAAGCTCTTAGATACTCTGCCATCAAAATCTTCATATTCTAAATCATTGATCATAACCTGTGTGTGTAATTGCTTGCCAAGGCCCGGAAATCCTATGCCAGCACATGCATAAGCAAGTGAAATGAAGGTTTCTGCATTTGCTAAGATGGCAGAGCTACTCTTCATCTGAAGAAAAAGCAATAATGCATCTTCGTAGTAGCCATTCCAAGCAAATCCACCAATCATAGCTGTCCAAGAAACAATATTTCTTTCAGCAGTCCTTCGGAAAAGACAATATCCTTCGTCCACTTCACCAATCCTACAATAACCTGCTACCATACTTGTCAAAGTAATCACATTCCTATCCTCCATCTCATCAAACAAAGCCCTTGCTTCCTCCATTCTACCAATCTCTGCATACCCTGCAATCATGGCATTCCAAGAAACTGTATTCTTGACCGGCATGTTTTCAAAGAACCACCTTGCTTCCTCCAAAACTCCATTCCTAATCAACCCAAGAAGCATTGTATTCCAGGAAACAACATTCCTTTGAGGCATTTCTTCAAACAACCTCCTTGCTTCACAAATCCTTCCAGCATCCGCCAACCCGTAAAGCATGGAAGTCCATGAAACAACATTTCTCTCTGGCATCACTTCAAACAACATCCTTGCCTCACTCAGCCTCCCGGACTGCAAATATCCCGAAAGCATTGCATTATAACTGACAATATTTCTCAGGGGCATGATATCAAAAAGAGCTCGAGCTTCATCAATGAAGCCGCTTCTTGAGTACTTTGTGAGCAATGAAGTCCAATAAACAATACGCCTATGTTGACTCCTCTCAGGTATTTCGTTGAGCAGGTTGTTTGCTTCACGGAGTCTACCGTGGGATAGCAAATAGAGGACTTGATGATCATTATACGTGAGCTGAGGGTAATTAGTTTTGGAAAGTGTAGTTTGGGAATTGAAAAAACGAAAACGAAGTGGAGTTGTTGGAAGAGAAGATGTAGACGCTCTGACACCAAAGGCGGGCATTAAGCCATTAACAGGTTTTCAAAAAGGGAAGAGTTTATTGTCACCCTGTATTTGTGTCAAGCGGCGCTGTTATGATGTGCGGATGCGTGTGGGCCTGTCTTACTAACATTTTTCAAAGAAACAAAATTAAAGCCTCTTTCTTTTTCCTGGGTCTTCTGTATCCTCTCCACACCATCTCTATCTAATAAGCAAACAACAATGGAGTTTCTGGATGAGGACGCTAGACCCAGATTCGTTTTCCAATCACGCCCACTTCCATCTTCATTCATCGATCACCAGACCCAACAAAATCCACTTAACAAACCACTCATCTTCATTACAGTTCTGTTCTCCTCCCTATTATTGCTCCTTTCTGTTCTTTTTCTCCAAAATGAACCCTTCAAATCATTCCTCTTCTGGGTGTCCATCTCCTTCATTCTCGGCCCTTTTGCTCCAGCTCATGTCACTGGCGGTGATATTCGCGTCGGTCAAGGCCCAATCCTTGATCCCGTTGAGGAAGAGCCTGAAATCGTAACCGAAAAGAGAGCGCCTAAGAAGAGATCGAAACCGATCAGATCTGAAGAAACTGTTATAAATCCAATACCAGTTGTCGAAACGACAAACGGGTTACCAATTAAGGGGAAAAAAAGTGAAGCCTTGGCGAATAGGGAAAACGGGTTGGTGGAAGATAAGGAAGAGGAGTGGAATGAAGAAGATATAGAAATATTGAAGAAACAGATGATGAAAAATCCAGTGGGAAAGCCAAGGAGATGGGAGGTGATATCAGAGGCATTTAATGGGAGACATAGGGTGGAGAGCGTGATAAAGAAAGCAAAAGAAATGGGAGAGAAGAAATCGGGGGATAATGATTCATATGCTAAATTTTTGAAGAACAGAAAACCATTGGACACAAGAGTTCAATCTGAGATTGATGAAGTTAAGAAAGATAATGATGGAATGGAATGGAGTGCTGGAGAGGATATTGCGTTGCTTAACGCATTGAAAGCTTTCCCTAAGGATGTGGCGATGAGGTGGGAGAAGATTGCAGCTGCAGTTCCTGGGAAGTCAAAGGCAGCATGTATGAAAAGAGTTTTCGAGTTGAAAAGAGACTTTCGAAGCTCAAAAGCTGCTGCAGAGACTTAAATCAACTGTGAGAATTTTGAGTTTGGGGCAATAGGTGATTCAGTATCTCTCTTCCCCTGTTTTGTTTTTAGACATGAGGAATATCGTCTTCGTTTTCATTTCTGTTGAAACATTGCCATGATGACACTGAATTTTTATTGGTTATGAAAGATAATGCCTTGTACTGTCTGGTTTACTAGTTTACTGATATGTTAGTAGCCTGAGAATTATTTTTGATCATCTTGTCTTTGTTAAGTCTACTGGGGATCTTAAAATCTTTCCCTGGTCACTGTCAGCTAACTAGGAAGTACGATTCGAGGTTGTCTAATCTTTGATTGAAAGAGGTATAAAATGCTCTCTAATATCTATACACGCATGCAAGTTAGAGAGGGGGCTTGGTATCTTGTAAAGACGCTGGCTTGGGATTATGGGGCCGTTCAAAAATTATTAGGCCTGTTAAGCCTAAGCCACCAGTGCTCCGTCTCTCATCTCCTATCCTTATCAAGCAAACACTCTCTCACTGTAAACGCTAGCCTCAGTGCACTACCACCTCCTTTTTATCAAATTATCGAGCAAACACTTGATTTAAATTTGTATATTGTTCAGGTAAATTGATAGTGTATGAATTAATGAACCAATTTAGATTAGGATTTCTGTAAAATCAACCTTCAAGAGCTCAACTTGCAAATTCGGATTAATCAACCAGGTCTAAACCCATCAATCAACGCCCCTACTGAGGCTTTCAGCCTTTGTTAAACATCCTTTGCTTAGCTATATAATTTTGTTACAGAAACTACATCTCTATATGTACATGTGTCCAATGGTAAACAATTCTTTGGAAAATATCAATCCAGAAATCAATAAATATTTAGGGCACCATTACTATTACCCCCTTACCATAAGTGAAAACTCCAAGAACATGTCTTGTAATTGCTAGTTTTGACTCATTTCATCATAGGTTACCATTACCAAGACCCCATATCAAAGACTAAGGAATGAAGTTAATAAGAAAATATTTTGGACTATCAATCAATTCGTTGATGCCATTATCTTTTCATGAGAAAAGAGAGGGGAAAAAAGGTCCTATTAGGATCTGCCAGACCCTAAGAACTGGTCCACAAGTTTTGCAACAGAGCTGGCAAGGCTGTCTGCTGCCTCTTGTGTTGATGCCTCTGCATATACACGCACAACATCCTCCGTACCAGACGGCCGTATAAAGGATCGGCCTTGAGGGTATTTTGCTGAAAGAAAAGTGAGATTTCCCAATCAGTAAAACTCGATATGCACACTTCCCCAAAAATAGATGTAGACTAAATACCGCATGCTTGCAAAGTTTCAGTTAAAATGGCCCAACTATGTGGTATGTAATGTAACATACTGGAAATAATGCACACTAGCTATTCATTTTATGCAATTATAAGGTTTATGCCTCTGTCTATGTTTGCTACGTCGTTTAACTCAATGATATAACATAGCATTATTTGCTATGACCATTAACAGAAGTAAGAAGATGAAATGCATGAGCAAATCCCGATAATAATATTCCAATTGTAGTCTATCAGCTTCGAGAAATGCCATTACCAACTTCTGCATTAATTGCGTCTTGAATTCCATCGGGTCTCACAGCCACTGTCTCTGCATTTGCTGTAACAACAGCGGTTCTATCTACAACTTTGACCTGATAATCAAGGCCAGCAGAAGGAGCATCAATTCCAGAAATGCTGGAAAAAAGAAACAATTCATGGATCCTAATTGGACTAAAGATGCTTTGCCCCTTAACTTGTCCATCCAGTTCATGTTAGTCCCAAATTAACTTTCTACCTCAAAACAGTGAATTAGGCATTTCTGGCCGTTATTTTTAGCTCAATTTCTCACAGAATATTCAAAAACTTTCTTATAATAACCTCAGATCAAGAAATTTGGCTTCAACCAAAATCTGCAGAGTCCAGCACTTCTACCACTTATAAGTCGAGAGATGTTTTAAGGCTAATTTGACCCAGAATTAGTTCAAGTAAAATATTTGAAATGTTTTAGCTGAAAATTTAATTGAAAATACAATTAACATTTTCCTGACTGTTCTCACTTTTATTATTCAGAAATTGGGTTTTAAGCCAGAAATGTTGTGTCCCAATTTCAACCAAAAAATTGATTTTGGACTAAAATAAACATAGCTGACAAATTCCAGGGGCATTGACCTTTAACCTGACTGATCCTTATGAACAAAGCTATTGGTCAACATTGGCAAGATATCTCTATTAGCATTAAAAATTATTAGGAAGATGAGACATTAAGGATGGTTTATCATTAACTAAATCTACAAGATGAGGAAAAAATTATTTGGAAATGAACTTCCACAAAACAAATATAATAATATAGGAACAAACCTTAAGCTGCCTGCTTGGTAGATCCCAATAAAGCTCACTCCACTTATTAATTGACCATCCCATGTGTTGTAAAATTGCCTCCACCAAGAGCAAACTGCCTATAGCATCTCCAACAGCCTGGTTGATCAGCTTACTTACTGCTGATAGTCTCAATGCAGCTTTATGCTGCTCTGAACCTGAGTCAAACAAATTAACCATGATTTGAAATTAAGTCCTGAATTTTTCAACTTCGCATTTACAAACAAGAAATTCTCAGTGCAGTGTTCTATCAGAATATAACCTTTAGCTTTTGAAGAAAGCTCATCACTTTTGGCCTCCAACCAAGATAAGAAACATGCTGAGAATAGGATAGTTCCATGCCCATTGGCCTCAAAATAGATCCCAATATCATATTTAGTAGCTTGCTCATGTAAATATTTCACTCCTGTTGAAGTAAAGACTACTTCAAGGCCCATCTGCTTTAGGTAATCAGTGGAAGCTCCATTTGCATAAGCAGTCTGTACAACCCCAAGATGAGCTTGATAATTGACACTCATCTTTTCATCTCCCTCTGTGTTAAGAATGCTCAATTGCTCCTTGATGAATACTGAGAACAGTGATAATATCTTGTCCCCGTCGACAAGATTAACCTTGCTGTTATTGTTTGATGGCACAGAAAAATAAACAAGTCGATCAGCATCTCCATCCAAGCTTGCACACCTGAAAAATGGAAAATTCTTGCACTTAGCTCATCTTTCCAACAATCAGCATAACAGTCCACTGTTGTGGTTCCAGGTTTGGGATCTTGTCACAGGGTGATGAATAGGTAGTCCTCTCTAGTAATGAGGCTTCCCCTGTTTATATTTCTTCCTTTCTTACGACCTATGGTGATAGAATTTTACGTCTCGTTAAAGGGAACTCTAGACCTTTGGAACTCATTAAAAAAGGGAGTCTCAAATCTCTGTATTTTCTGGAAATTTTCTGACTTTTTTTATTGATGAATAATGCCACTTAAATAGAGGTTTACAAAATAGGAAAATTAAGAACCATATATTAGGTTCTGTTTTTTAAGAAATAAAATAATAAAGAATCCTATTTTAACTAGGATATTCTTATTCTCTCCTAACAAAGAATCCTATTCCAACTAGAAAGACTTACTTATCTCCTAATAATTAGGAACTACAGCTGCCTTACCTAGAATCATAATATTTACTCCCTAAAAAAATAGAACTTGTCCTTAAGCTCATAATAAGCAACCTGGAACTATCCAAAATCTTCAGGAATTGTTAGGCCAGCATCACCATCTGCCAATTTGAGCCAAATAATTTTTTACACTAATGTAGATGAATATGGTTCGTCATAGTTATAGCACAGCCCTTTAGTCCTTTGTTCTGCCATCTTTGCATGTGATAACCTATTGATGAAAGGAGAAGAGGCACTACTGGCATGTGACGCTATGGCTGTCTGACATCCTTGGCTGTCTTTAGTGTTAGAACCCATGTTTAATAGGCTGCTCATTTTGGTGAGTGTCCTAGACCCGCTATGAAGGGTAGAAGTTAGTTGTTGTTCCTTCTCGAACGCTCTGGCAATGTTGTTGCGGTCTCATATCACAAATCAAAACACCATGGAGATAATCAAGCCCATCAAATGGAACTTGTACCTACAAGCTCATCAAAGGGAGCAAGAACCTACAAGCTTGTCAAAGGAAGCAAGAACCTTAGGACTCATTAAAGAGAGCCCGATCTTTAGATTTTCTATTTAATTTTCTGCTTATTTTATTTCTGCATTTTCTTGCTCTTTAAATAAAGCTTACAAAATATCAAAACAGGAAATTATTTTATAAAATAGGAAAACTAAAATCAATGCCCAAAATCGAGAGCTCCTAATATAAATACAAATACTTGCCAAATAAAATAAAAACCTCCTGATTAAATAAAATCACATAAACATGAAAACTACTAAATATATAATGTTAATTACAGCTGGTCAACTTTCTATTTTTTATATAATTGCATATGTAACATTACTTCCTCCTAGAAGAAAGATCTTGTCCTCAAGCTCCAGACCATCAAGATTAATCAAGCTTGATACCCAGCTACATGATTTCTATTTTTGACTCAAATATGAGATCCATGTTGCGGTAACAGTTTCTATCTTTGCGAGAAGGGCCTTCAATTCATCACTTTTGATTGCATTACCCATTATGTGGCTCTAATACCAATTCTCATCTCATGGACCAAAACACCAGGGTGATAATCAAGTTCATCAAAGGGAGCTTGTACTTTTGAGCTCATCAAAGGGAGCAAGAACCTTAGCTTATTAGAGAGAATCCAATCTTTTGGAATTTCTGTTTAATTTTCTGCTTATTTTACTTCTGCATTTTTCTTGCTCTGAATAGAGCTTACAAAATATCAAAATGGGAAATTATTTCATAAAATGCGAAAACTAAAACCAATCCTTAAAATCAAAAGCTCCTAACATAAGTAAAAATACTTGCCAAATAAAATAAAAACCTCGAAATTAAATAAAATCTCCTAAATATAAAAACTACTAAATTTATAATATTAGTTACAACTGGTAAACTTTCTATTTTTGATATAATTGCATATGTAACAAAGGCTCATGGCTGCTGATAAATCAAGCAGTTTTGTAATTGAACATCCAACTGAATAGCATCATCTAACCCCACCATGAATAATCCCACGTGAAGGTGATCTATAATAATTTCATCAGCTCAAGCCAATTTTTCCTAGAATTGGCATTGATAAAGCTCAACTGTTCTAGTGTGTCTAAGGGTAACCAAGTCTCTTACAAGATTATTGCCTTCTAGAGGTCCAAAGTGCTGGAAGCAAAAACTCTGAAACGTCGTCTAGCTCATGGCTCCTTTAGCCTTTCTGAGTTGATAATACCACAATTGCATTTTGCCCAACAAGTGAAAACCAGCCAATCCAACCTTGTCGGCCTCACTAGTATGTTGATTTTCAAAGAATTGTTCACATCTCTAAGCCCAAATCACGGGATCCTCTATTTCATCATAAGTGGGAAAGTCGAGTTTGTTGTATCGAGGCACTATCTCAGACAAAATGTTAGGAATATTCCTAACAAAGAGAAAATGAATTGATTAGATAGAAAAAGTACAGAAAATTAGGGAGAGAAAAAGAGGAAGAAGAAGAAGACAAGGGAGAGATTTAGAGAGAGAAAGAGAGAGAGAGCAGAGAATAGGAGAGAGAAGAATGATTTCTCAATATGATTCATAATTGTGGTCCCCTTAGGGACGTTACATGATATAGGTAAGATTACAGCTGAGTGAGCTGTAACTGACCTGGGCATGTAACTCATGCCTACTGAACTCTAACAAACCAGCTGGCACAACTAGATTACAATTATAGAATATATTTAGCTAGTAACAGAAATAACTAATTAATTCTTAGGCCTACTAGTATACTTAACACAAAACAACCCTAAGTGCTAGCGGAATCAATTCCATAGGCATCATCAGTGTTATGCCACCTCCTTTGTGAAAAGAAGCAGCGTTCCTACTAGGTGGTGGTGGTGCTACACTACTGATCCCATTATGTGTCAATTTGGAAAACCTGGGTAGGAAGCCTTGCATATGTTCCTATATTATCCGTTTAATCTTCTCATCTAACCATCATCCCAATGCGGAAACTTTAGTTCCACCATAGACTCCGTGATGGTGCCTTCCTCCTGAAATCTAGAATCAATGTCATCAACCACTATGTTAGGCTCTAATATCAAATTGTTGTGGTTCCAAGTTTGGGATCTTGTCACAAGGTGATGAATAGATCAGTCATCTTCTAGTAATGAGGCCTTTCCCTTGTTTATGTTTCTTCCTTTCTTCCAACCTATGGTGAGAAAATTTTAGAACTCATTAAAGGGAACTCTGGACCTTTGAAACTCGTTAGATAGAAAGTCTCAAATCTTTGTATTTTCTAGAAATTTTCTAACTTGTATTATTGATGAATGGTACCTCCTAAATAAAGGTTTACAAAATAGGAAAATTAAGAACTGTATATTAGGTTCTAGGTTTTAAGAAATAAAATAATAATCATATTTTAACTAGGAAAGTTTTATTGATTCCTAACAAAGAATCCTATTCTAACTAGGAAAACTCATTTATCTCCAAATAATTAGGAAATCTAGAGCTGCCTCACCTAGAACTATGGGTGTGCATGGGATGAGATGGTTCGGGATTCATTAAATTCCAATCCATCCCAAATATTCGAGAATGTTAAAATTCAAGACCCAATTCCATCCTCTTTTTTTAACAAATCAATCCCATCCCAACCTATTTTCGGAACAAAATGGGATGGAATTTCAGGTCTAGGAGACACATTGGAACAATATGGGACAAAATGGGATCAGAATATCTCATTTAAAATATATTAACCATGTAAAACAATAAATAAGTTTCCTCCGTATTTCATCTAAAATATAGTGAACATATAAGAATAAAAGTACTTCCAAAGTAGTAAAATACATTCATAATATGTTCACATATTTTTATTTAAAAC
>CANXYI011266921.1:0-11156 GCA_948208565.1 Hura crepitans | reverse complement strand
TCTAAGTGTTGGATTGAGACATGCCTTGTAAAGGCTCGTCTCCAGATTAACTCGGCTTAGTTGAGGTACCTCTAAATGGTGACTCCATTCGGGACTATCCTCCATGAGAATTTGCTTTGAAAGTGCCTTATGATTAATGTTGGTCAGTCTCAATTTTAAGGTTTGTCATATCCTGAATTGCATATCACTTATATGAATTGTTTCCCTTGTTCTTTTTGGTGGCAATCTGAAGAATGACCCCACTTTCACTCAATTTAGAGAAGTGTTAGGGATGATAATCACCAACTCCAAGCCTCATACCTAAAAGTGCATAAAACGTTAAATCAATTGGTCATTAAACCCCGTGATTAGGAGACTTTGGGAGAAACTCCATTTGGAGTATAATAAGCCTTAAGCATGTGCTATACCATAGCCCCATGTAATTAACCTAGCAATAATCCCCCCTAAGATACCATAATAAATTGCATTTCACATGTGATATGGATGTTTATTATGAAATGAATTTTAATCTTTATTGAGACAAGGTTGAACCCGATAGGCCTTTTATAATGGGGATAGGCTAAACCAATTCTTATTTCGAAATGACCGGATCCATCTAACAACATTCATCAAATTTTGGTGCATGCTTAGAATAAGGAACTTTAGGTTATGAATTTGAAACCATGCATCATTCATGTTCATGCATTCCCCATCAATGCTTGGATAAAATCCATATAGGATAGTTTGATTAGATCTTGTATGTGGGATAAAAAAGGTTGGAAGGAATTGCCTATGTTTGTATATGCTACATACATGTATATGTACATACATCACAAATAATCTTTTATCATGTATCATAATAACCTTTTATGGAATACAACCATTAAAGATTAATTATTGGCTAGGACCAGCAGAGATCTTATAGTGAATCACCAATTGACAAACTCCTATTTCACCCTTAAAAGATCACATGAACCTTATCCCATGTTATGGTTGATGACCAAGATGCCCCCTTGTCCAGAAGGGAGTTAATAGATTATTTGGATCATTTCAAACAAGGAATGCTAGTGGTTACCTTAGCTGCTTTAGCTAGAAATTCCCTTAATGTTAGAATAAAAGACCAAGTCTTACAAGCTACTCTTTTCACATGCAAAGAATTCCTTGAGGCTCTTATGGTTTTTAAGTAAGAAATATTACAAATGTGATGCCCGTTCTACCGATATCCATGGACATAAGATGTAGGAGTGTGACATTATATGCCATAGGTACTGAATCTATATACTCATACATTCACCTATCAAATCATGATCATTTATACATATATATATGGCATTTACATGTCTTGTCTCAAAAATATCAATTAACTAGTTTTAACAAATTAATGAACTCGATTTGAAATCCAAAGCTCAATGTTTATAGGGTTGATAATCTTTACAAACCAATGGAAAGAACAAATGAAATTAAGCAAAACAAATATTTTAGCCTCAAATTGGCTTTACATCTATGAAAACCAAAATATCCTTATTGAAAGAAATAATCTATGAAAGAAACTATAAACCAGTCTATATGCATAATGAATGATCAATATGAGCTCCAATATTAGCTTGCATACTTCCCACAGAGGCAATGCTTTCTCAATTGAAGCTTTTGACCTACGTGTGGAAAACATCCAACATGTTAAGCAAAATTTGCTTAGTGGTATAGAATCAAACCTTCATACAATCTCTCAAGCAAGCATTCATTCATACATAATTATATTTTAAAGCCGCATTCAGTATATCTCAAGTTCTTTCATCTTAATTTCAAATATACATAGGAGTATAGCCAATATATAAATGAGATCATAATATACATACATACATACATACATATATATATATATATATATGTTTATTTTTGCCTTGTAACATTTCAAAACATGTGAGCAAACATAGATAAAAAGTTATCATATTACCATGCTTACCTTTCATGAATATTCGCATCATCGCATCCGTTTCATGTTATATTACCTAAAGTCCATTTTAAACCATTTCAATGCTTATTGTATTCTAAGACCACTATAGATTGGATAATGGGTTTCACATTGCTTCGTAGAGCTAATCAATCATAGCCAAAAGAGCTAGAACAATAATGTTGCTTCTTAGAGCTAATCAATTGTTACCCCAAAGATCTAGCATAATAATGTTGCTCCGTAAAGCTAAGGGAAGTACGGTGTCATACTAGACCCAGTGGCTGTACCTATAGATATATCATTACAGTTGCTAAGACCCCTAGTGCCATGCTAACTTATTGAAATTCTATGTAGCTAGTCTAAGCATATAAGGGCTTAGTATTCATGTTTGATTACTTACTTACATGCTTTCCTTAATTTTAAGATCATACTATTAACAACAAATTGCATTATTAATGTGTTTGGCATCACACCTTTAATCCATGTTCATACGTTATTCTAGGCCAACATACATTATCATACTTCTCAAATAGTCATATCACCATTTATTGAATTCAAACTTCCTTAAATGTGGAACTTATCACAACTTATAATTAATAACATGCTTCTCATGTCATAAGTTATAGTCATGTAATGTTAACAAATCAATTGGGCATATACTTGCATATTGAGCACATAATAGCACTTAAAAGTATCATGCTTAAATCTCTAGGGTCCATAGCTTAATATCTTGCAATTCACTTCCATTAATCCATTGTAAAATCCTTGAATAAGTGTCGAAAGATAGGGTTAACATTGCTTGATTAAATAGTGAACAAAAGCCTTTGAAAATTCGAGCCAAAATTAACTTTTAAACATAATGATCCTGGATTAAAAGTGGGTCATGACCCTGTGCCATTGAGCCTCATGGCTGTGAGGCCTTTTCATGGCCAGACATTGTTTATATCCTTCGAAGGGGCCATGGCTGTGAGCCTTTCGAACTATAGAATTTTCATAATGAATTCTTACAAAAAATCAACTAATTTTCACCCAAATTCATCCCATTTCAGGCAAAATCAATTGGAAATAAGTTTGTAATGATTTAATACTAGTTTGCTATCATCATTCACTCAATTAACACAATAATCCATCAATTACTGAAGTAAATTCACCAAAAATTCAATAAAAAGATAGCATATGAATTCAAACAAATTCCACACAAAATTTATACAATTCGATATGTACAAACCCGAATTCATATGAGAAACTAGCAGCAATCAAATTCAAGCCTCCAAAATCCCTTTTCCCTTTGCTTTCTTCTCTCTTTTTCTCTCTCTTTACATTTCAAAAATCATACCTAAAGAGACACAAATTTGCCCACAAATATCGATAACAATTAGACCAAAAAAGAAGGAAAAGCAATGAAGATGATGCTAATGTAATTACCTTGAACAAAGATGGAGAATTCTTGTCATACTATAAGGTTAGAAGTTAAAGCAAGGGCAAAATATTCTTTGAATTTTCTCTTTTTCTATTAACTTTCCCTTTAAATATGGGTGGGGATAAATGGCCAAGATCAACCCTCTTCCATCTATCTAATGGCCCATATTAGATCAAGGCAAAAATTCCCACATTAAATATTTTCTTTAACTGTTATTTTATTTTCAATCCTATATATCAATTGTACACAAAGAGAAAAATTTAATTCTTAATTATTTTCTTAGAAAATATATATCCAAAAAATATATTGATTTTTAGGGTGTTACAATAAGGCATTAATCAAGTTGTAGCTGATGCTGTACTTAACACTCATAGTCTTAAGAGACATAAGATGAAGAAGGAGTATCTGAGTAAGAAGAAGGCCCACCTCACCCCAACAACTAGCAATAAATGTCACCTTAACTTGGTAAAGCCCTTGTCATGGCATTTTAGGAAACTAATATTGGAAGGAAAGTTACAACCACTCCTATTTCAACCATCCAAAAGCCAAAACAAGCTTGGATATTGCTTTGATCTTTTTTTACAAATATTACTAACACGTAGGGTATAGGGCATATATTGATGAATGTTGGACTCTTCATGCTGCCATTCAAGGACTGTCCAAAAAAGATTAATCGTCTCTAAGCTACTTAACCACAAAGAAGCCTTAAAATTGCACCTCAACCTTTATGTTATGTTTTTAAAAGATTTCGTACTTATGAACAAATTTAAAGTTTAGAACCTCTCTTTATCTTTTCAATGAAGTACTTTTACTTTTATTCACTTGTATTATATTTTTCCATGTCACAACACGTATATTAATAATCATCGTATACATTAAAATAAATTTAATTATGACTAGTTGTTTAATCTTAACATGCATAAGCATTTACATTTATTATAGCTCTTGATAAGAGAGGAAAGAGAGAAAATAATAAAATAATAAGAGGAGTTTGTCCCACATTCTACTAGTGAAATAAGATAAAGATGAGCACAAATGACTAAAGGAAAAACAACATACAAGAAAGGCAAGTCTGTGGGGTTCGAATCTCAACAAATATACATCTTACTAAGTCCAAGCCCGAAATTTCAAAAGAATCTTGCACCACAAATCTATCTCCTTTTAAACAATATAAAAATACCCAACATGATAGTCGACCTATGGCTTTTCATTCTCATCACCCATAACCTGCCATTCTCTTCACCGTCAACTTAAACCTTACAAATCCTACCTCTGGGCAATCACCTAAGTTCTGAAGTACTACAAATATAGAAGATTGACCATTAACTTATGAAAACACTTAAACCATAACCAGACCTTAGATCAGATTCCTAATTAACCTTTATAACCAATAAAACCTTGGGTTAAGTTTGTATTTAAGACCATGGTCACATTTAAGAGATTTTCAAATAGCATTCTAGTTCTCAACAAAAGCGATCGGAATCACCAATAAAAATTTAAAGTATTAATGCCAACTAAACCCTTAAAGGCATTTCTTTCCCACCTAAATTAAGTTCGATATCAATCTGACTTATATGAAATACCTCAAATAATTATCTTTAGACCTAAGATACTAATAATTAGAAGGATAACCAACAAATCCATAAAAAAAATGGTTCTCTCCTATAAGAAAACCTTATTGCATAAAGAGGAACTAGTTCTTTGAGTAATCTTAGAAGTATTATGGATTCAAAAATCCCCACAATAAAATTCACACCAAAATAAACAAACTAGATTTTAACATTAGAAATCTGATAAGAAAGGAAATCTAGCATTACCACTGGAAGGGGAAATATTCAAAAGGTAAAACATGATTAGAATCCTAACAAGGGGGTAAGTACGTGGATAACTTGAGTAGAAACTCACCCCAAGATAAGGCATCCTTACCTTTCATCAAGGTTACTCTATTTGGAAGAAAATGTGATTTGGATAATATTCTTAGAAATTTCATTAATATAGATTACCCAAGAAAACTCCTCAAAACAAATAAAAATAACAATAAAATGAAATGATGATAAAAACGATAATCCTTGCTAAATCGAAGACTCTTTGAGATGGCCTAGGTAAAAATTTAAGGACTGAAGAGAAAATATCCAACCATGAAAACCCTTGTGGTTGGTTAATAATAGGCGCTTAGTTTAATAAAGTCCAAAAAGTTTAAGTGTCGAATTAAAAGGACCAAGTTTAATTGTATTGAATGTGTAACATCCCAGCCCACCTGGTCAGTATTGTCCACTTTAGCCCACTAAGCCTCACAGCTTTGTCCATTGGGCAAAGTGTGTAACACTAACCATGCAGGCTGGGATGTTACAATTGGTATTAGAACCTGACCCTCCTTAGTATGGGTAGACAGCGAGGATGTTGTGTCTTAAGGTAGGGAGGACCATGCTTAGGTGGATAGGTAACCTATCCCATACAGTGTGACAAGCGAGGACTCTGGTGTCCTAAGGTGGGTTAACCACGCTTAGGCAGATAGAAAACTATCCCACATCGGAATGGAGGGAAGATGGTAAAGGCTTTATAAGTAGGGTCTTGGTACTCCTGGTCAGTGCGCTTTTGGGTATTAAGGGATCGAATCCTATCAGAACTCTGAAGTTAAATGTGTTTTGGTAAGAGCAGTACTAAGATGGGTGACCACTTGGGAAGTCCTCGTGTTTCATGCTTTGCCCAAGGGATAAAGCTGTGATCCCGGGTGGGCCAAAGCGGACAATACTGACCAGGCAGGCTGGGACGTTATAAAATGTCTTTGTAGTGTGAACTATATCATACAAAATAAGAAAAACATTTTTCCTAAATAAAACCCTATTTGAAACCAACACAAAAAAAATGATATCCTCCTTACTTTATTACTACTCATGTATGCCACCAAACTTTATAAGCCTAAGCGAACTTATAATAAACCTAAAGCTAGAAGAGAAAGACTTTTTTATCCTTTAATAACCCCTATCCTCAAGCTAATGACAATATGGCTAATCATCAACGAAGATAGGCTATGTTGGCATACACTTATTTAAAGAAAAGACAATAAAAGATGAGCTTAAAACACCATTTATCTGAAAAGCCCATACTACAAGTACATGGGTGTTCCAAGTGAGGCATTATCAATTTAAACTTTTTATATCATGTAGCACAAAGTTTCATCACTTTGATAAGCAACTTCATCTCAAGAAAAGAGAGGCTTGTTAGGTTTGTCTTTTAAGGTTATCTAAGCAAAAGTCAAGTTGTTTTTTAGCATAAAAACATCCTTCAGGGGTGTACTAGGTAAAAGTTATCGTATGACTCAGTAGGGGAAAACCTTTGGGTCTTTTAGGCAAAAGTTAGGGTAAAGAAAGAGACAAAAAAAGAGAAAAAAGAAAAAAAAGGAAAAAGGAAAAAAAAAGGGGGAACAATAAATTGATGTCTCGTAGATAAGTAGGGGCATTATTAGTCAATAAAGAAGTGTTTAAACTAATTCTCAGTAGCTATGGATTTTGTAGACCCTTCCAAACCACACTGTTGTTAACCTACAAGAAAATAGGCACAACACTAAAAACAACAAAATCCAATTCTCCCAAGTCACCTAAAGAAACTCACTTTCTTTCTTAACCACATAAATCAACCTCTACTTAATGGCCCTTTTAAGTTGCCTTAATTACACACATCCATAGGCAAAGCCAATGGTTAGTCTTAGACATATAATTCATAACATGCATATATATAGAAAATGCTAAGCATGCCAATAGTTTCATGTCACGATATACATTAAACCATTTCACTTTAGCATCCATATCATATCTGCATGCACACATTTTAAAGGAAAAAATATAGGCACATTTAATAAATCTTATGCTAGGTTAGAAACTTGCATGTCATAAGCTTGACTATCACATATGTTTCTATTGCAAGCACACTTTCATAGTCTTAATGCTTTTATACCAGCAAGCCTAGTAAAATAAAGAAACCAATATCACCAATTGCTAAGAATTCTTTAGATGCTTGTAATGGCCATAAGGCTAAAGGAATGAAGATTTTAAAGGCTTTTAAAGCTGTAAAGAGGAAACCAACCCGAATAATCCCTTATTACACCAATAAGCTAAAGTTCTTGAACTATGATGGACACATTGATGAATACAAACATTGTGTCAAACAATCCCAAATAAAGACAAAAAATAATGTGTTTATGTTCTTCAATAAATCATTTAAAAAAAAGAGAAAATAGAATGAATGATGAAAAAAATAAAAAATAAAAATAAAAATAAGAAAAGAAAAGAAAAGAAAAAAAAGAAGGAAATATAAAAAAGGAGAAAGAGAAAAAGGAAAAGAAAATAAGATGAAAGAAAATGAACAAGTAGTACAAAGCTAACTCTTAATCTTTTTGATCTTGTAGGTAACTTCCCAATTGTTGAATGTTGCACCATGTGTCAAAGCAAATGCCAATGCAAGAGGTGAGCTCATTAGCTTTTTAGCTATAAATGCATTATTGTTTGCCTTGACACAAGGGGGCAAACTTATTAGCTCATCCTACCACCTTAATAAGAGAAATCAAACTACCTAATAAGCCATGCCTCGAAAGAGAAGTTATCAAAAAGAATAAACTTTGGCCTATAATACTATTTCAAATAACTAGTTCAGAGCATGGCTTCTAATAATAAGCCCAGAGCATAGCTTTTTAATAATGGCTTTGAGCATGGCCTCTAATATCAAGCCTAGAGTATGGCTTTCTAATAATAAGCATGACACATGGCTTTAGATAATAAGCCTAAAGCATGGCCCTTTAATGACAGCCTACGGCATGGCTTCTAACAACTCATATATCATATTAACTTAAACCCTTGGTTGAGAAAGGTTAAATTCTCAATCCCCATTTTGAGAGGATGCAATACCTTATGCCCTAAAGAGGGTTACAACTTATATCTCATATCAAATTAAAACCCTAGATGAGTAGGATTAAAGTCTCAATCCCTATTTTGAGAGGGAGCAATATCTCAAGTCTTAGAAAGGGTACAACTTATACGTCATCAATTTAAACCCTTGGTTGAGAAAAGTTAAAGTCTTAGTCCATATTTTAAGAGGGTGCAATATCTAAAGCCTTAGAGAGGGTTACAACTCATATATCATAACATCTCAAACCCTTGGCTGAGAAAGGTTAAAGTTTTAGTCCCCTTTTGAGATGGTGCAATATCTCAACCCTTAGTTGAGAAGGGGTAAAGTCTCGACCCCTTTTTGAAAGGGTGCAATATTTCAAACACCTACTGAGTAGAAGAAGCTCTTAAAATTGACTTGAGGCATAGGTATGTCTTTTTTATCCTTATAAACTTTGATGATGACTTGACACACATGTCTGCAACCCATATCAAATGTAGGGGCAACTATAGACACTACACTTAGAAGTTCATGGTTTGGGAAGAAATCTGATAATGAAAATTGCTAAATAGTGTAGACACTGGATTTCTATGGCTCCCGTGTTTGGATTTCCTAATGATGAAAAAGGACTAAATTTTGATAAAAGAGGATGTTAATATTCGATTTGAAGATCTAAAAGTATTTAAAATAATTTTTAATTAATTTTTGAACATAAAGCTTTTGCTTGACTCGAAAATCTCGTGGTGCAACTTGAATTGCAAAAAAAATAGGCGTTTGCGATAGGTTAAGGGCTTGGGCCTTCTATGCCATAAGGGGTGCGAGGGGTAAAGCCTCTCACAGTACAGAGTATGTGAAAAAGGAAAAATGTTTAAAAAAATAAAACAAATTGCATTTTTACAAGTTTTGGATTATTAGGTTAAACAATGTCGTTGTGACCTGAAATGGCCGTTTTGCCCCAAAAGATGATGTCATTTTGCTAAAGAGGTAGAATTTGTACATGACTTCTCTTTAGGAAAAACGGTTGTTTTGGCCTCTAAAACAGTCGTTCTGAGTGCGAAATAGCCATTTCATACCTCGATCTGCGTGTATATAAGGCAAACCCAGTGTCAGACTTAGGAGTTGACTTTTCTCGATAAATGCACACCCAAAAGCTCAAAAACACTTTTTAAACGCTGTTTTTATAATTCTAAAAGGTTTTCTCCATAATTTTTTATCTTTTTCGAGATCTTTTTCTGAAGGCAATTATACACAGTTGGTCAACCAATTCTTTTCCTTCCTCTTTTATTTTTTTTATCCATCTACTAGTCAGTTGTGATAACTTATTAAATCTATATATTATTATTATTGTTGTATTTATTTGATTATTTATTTTTATTTTCTTCATTAATTATTCTATTTTATCTTTTTATTTGATTCTTTATACTAACATCATATTTTATTGATATGCGAGTTGTTTTATCTGTTGGAGTTTTAATTAACCTTTCTTTTTGCCTTTCATTAAACATCGGTGAAATAACTTTATTTTTATTTCTTGTTATTTTTTTTATTTTCCTCCTTAATTTCTTATTATTCTCTTTATTTGTTTTGTTTATTTATTGTTCTTCATTTAGATTGTATTTTAGGTTATTTCAATGTAATTTTATTTTTTATCCGGTTAGAATGTATTTTAGGTAATTTTTATGTAATTTCTATTTTTTTTGGTTAGAATGTATTTTAAGTAATTATTATGTAATTTAATTTTCATTCTAATTATTTTTCTATATATTTCACGGATGTTGTAGTAGGTAAAAAATGATTTTTACACGTAAAAAAAAAATCATTTTATACCTAATTAATTAGTGTTTTTTCTAATAAAACGGGTTTTGATTTTTCCTTAATAAAAGTCACAATGATAAAATATGTTTTCATAAATTAGCATGTGAGAACCAAAATTCTCAAAGAAAATCAATTACCTAATTTCATGTATGAAATTCTATAATTTGAAACATTTTATTTCTATAAATATGTTTTAATATTCTTTTATATGATTGTATGATTTATTTTAATGCTAAAAACTACTTGAGAAAAAGGATGAAATTATAAATTTAATCTTAAATTCTATATTAACTTGAGGTATAAATAAGAGTAGGGTTCCGAACCACTTTGGTTTTGGCCTTACAAGGTATTTCTTAACTCCAATTGGGTGGCGACTCCTACCTTGTGGTGCCCAACTCACTCTTTCTAGGCTAATCAAATAGGGACGACTTAGGATTTCTCTAACTTCCTTCTCATCTTTTGAGACTCGAAGAGTGAGATTTAAGTTGAGTCTTTGGTTGTTTCAGTTTGACCGGCCTCGAAATGGAAGGGACGCGAACATATAGTTTTTTGTCTACCATGTCTCTAGATGAAAATGAGAAATAAGCCTTTGGAGTGATCCTTTTGTAAACTCATATTCGATCAAATAAACTTTTATCTGTTTGGATGAACTTTTAAATGCACATATAGGACATATGTCTTATCCCCATCGAAAAAAGTAGAAACCGACCAAAATAAGGGCTTAATTACATAAAATTGAAAGTTTTAGGGAATAAAGTTGCTAAATACCTAAAATTATTTTAAGTGGAAAAATAGTTTATTTGATGAGTAAATATTTTAAATAATGTATTTTGAGGATCAAAGTACTTAAGTCCCAAAAAGTGTTTGTAATGTCCCAGAAATCCAAGTCGTGAATAATAACTTTCAGGATGTGAATATTACTTTTTTGAGATATAAATAGTACATGTTGTAAATAGGTCACGGATAAAATTTAAAGTTAAAATGTGGTCATTTAAAGGGTCAAAATTGAAAAATAAATTTGGCAAATAAGTTTACTGAGCAAAAGGTGTTACCCATTTTGACATAGTTTCGACAAAATTGACCTAATAATCAACATTTGCCATAATTAAC
>CANXYI011266857.1:0-10466 GCA_948208565.1 Hura crepitans | reverse complement strand
GGTTGATAGCATGGTAATGTGTAAAATGTTCAGTTTTATTAATGGGTATGCCAGTTACAATCAAATTCTAAATAGGATAAAGGACAAAATAAAAATTGCCTTCATCATAGGGTGGGGAACTTTCTACTATAGGGTGATGCCTTTTAGGTTAAAGAATACTGGACTAACTTACCAAAGGATGGCCACTAGGATTTTGGATAACCTGATTCCCAAGGAAATGGAGGTATACATGGATGACATGATGATCAAATCTGTTACAAGAGAAGGGCATTTTGAGGCATTAGAAAAGTTCTTTAAGCGGATTAATATGTACCACCTGTGTCTAAATCTAATGAAGTGTATCTTCAGGGTAACTTTAAGAAAACTCTTAGGGCATATAGTGAGTTAAAGAGGGATTGAAGTGGACCCTGATAAAGTCAAAGCTATTAGAGAAATGCCAGTCCCAAAGAAAGAAAAAGAAATAAGAAGATTTTTAGGAAAAATATAGTATACCAATAGATTCATAGCCAAGTTCACTGCTATATGTGAGCCTATTTTTAAGCTTCTCAAAAAAAAACTAGCCAATTAAGTGAAACAACAGCTGCTAAAAAGCTTTTAACACTATCAAGGCCTATTTGTTAAATCCACCAGTCCTATAACTACCAAGGTATGGGAAACTACTAATTCTATACCTGTCTATTGAAGAAAGTTCAATAGGAGCTATGGTAGCATAAGAGGATGAATTCAGAGTTGAGTTTGCAATTTATTACCTAAGTAAAAAGTTTCTTCCTTATGAGGCCAAGTATGTAAAAGTGAAAAAGATTTGTTTGGTGGTCATGTGGGCTTCAAAGAAACTGAGACACTATTTCTAGTCATATATAGTATAGGCAATATCCAAGCACAATCCTTTAAGATATCTTCAAACAGCTCTACCTTTGATAGGCAGAATGAGTAAATTGCTTCTTTTGCTTTAAGATTTTGACATTCAATACATAATGAGAAATATGATAAAAGGGCAAGCAGTCACAAAATTCCTAGCCAATCATCTACTAGAAAGAGAGTTGTTGGAATCTGAATACCCATATGAGAAATTAAGCCCGATAATGGTCCAAAAGTGGTAAATGTACTTTGACAATACAGTAAACAATAAGGGAGCAGGAGTAGGGGTAATTCTAATAACCCTTGAGGGAGAAAAGCTACCGCTAGCAAAGAAATTGAGGTACAAGGTTATGAATAACATGGCTGAATACAAGGCTTGCATATTCAGGCTTGAAACATTACTGGCTCTTAGTGCAAAGGTAGTTGAGGTATTTGGGGCTTTATCTTTGGTAGTGTGCCAAATAACTGAAGAATGGACATTCGAGAAGAGAAGTTAATGCCTTATGTAGAGTACCTAATATCCATCAGTAGATAGTTTGAGAGGTGCACTTTTTGCCAAGTTTCAAGGGATGAGAATCAGCTAGCAAATGCATTAACCACCTTAGTCTCTATGTGGGATAATATAAAAAGTGTAATTATAAAACTAGTTATCATATCCAGTTCCTATGAGTCAAAATATATAATAGAAATTAAACAGAAAGAAAAAAGACATGGTTTTATGATATCCAAAATTACTTAGAGAACAGGGAATTTCCTGAAGAAGCTACGAATAAGGACAATATGCTATTAAGGAAGTTGTCAACTCAGTCTATCAATGTGATCAGGATCTTATATAAAAGGAAAGTGGATGGTCTTTAACTACGTTGCTTAGAAGAGAAAGAAGCAAAAAGGATCATGGAAGAGATACATGCAGGATCTTGTGGCACACACATGAATGGTTTAGAGTTTGCTAGAAATATAATGTGCCAAGGGTTCTTTTGGCTTACAATGGATCATAATTGTTCAAAGTATGTGTAGAAGTGTCATAAGTGTCAGCAGTATGGGAATTTAAGACTTGTGTTGGTATCAGAGCTAGATAATTTATTGTCTCTATGGCCGTTCGTTACATGAGGGATATATAATATTAGAGAAATACATCTGATAGCCTTAAATGGGTATCATTTCATTGTGGTTGCCATCAACTATTTCTTAAAATAGGTCAAAGTAAAGTCCTTTAAGAAATTAGGGGCAAGAGAGATGGCTAAATTCATAAAGAAGAATTTGATCTATAGATATAGGGTCCCACACCACATAGTTTCAAACAACGGTGTCCAATTTTAGGTTGAGATAAAGGCCTTACTTTAAAAGTACAAGATAAAGCATCATAAATCCTCTCCTTACAAACCATAAGCTAACGAGACAGTAAAAGTAGCAAATAAGAAAATCAAGAAAATCCTAGCTAAGATAGTTGTAACCTCTAGAGATTAGACCGATAAACTTTCGTTTACTCTTTGGGGATATAGAACTACAATTCGAACCTCAACTAGGGTGACCCTATTTTCCTTAGTGCATGGGTCAGATCCAGTGTTTCCAATAGGGATTAAACTCTAGTCCTTAAAGGTAGTAATAGAAGAAGAGATTTTTGAGATAGCCTAGGTAGAACAAAGGTTCCAACAGCTAAACTTATTAGATGAGAAATAGTTAAGGGCTAATTATCACAATCAAATTTATCAAAATAGGATGGCATGAGCCTTTTACAAAAGGGTGCATTATCACAAGTTAAGAGGAGGAGAATTGGCTCTTAAGCAGAAAAAACTAGGTTTGGCTAATTCAAAAAGGAAATTCAAGCTGAATTAGGAAGGACCATTCATCCTTAAGCAATTATTACCGAGGGGTGCTGCAATCCTTATAGATTGTGATGGGAATGAGTTTAAAGAGCCTATGAATATGGATAGGCTAAAAAGGTTGTATGGTTAAAAAAAAGCCCTATAGGTTAAAAGTTGGTAAATGGTAGCCTTGCTAAAAATAGGCACCCCAATAAGATGAAACCAAAAAAAAAAAGCATCCAATGCAATAATTAAGGGTTGAGAGAAAATAGTTAATCAAGAAAACCCATGAGGTTGATTGGGGACACGAGTTTAAGAAGCAACTATGACCTCCCTTGATTAAATAGGGAAATATGTTAGTTCATTAATGTCCTATCATGATTATCATAAAATTCCAATATGATGCAAGTAGGTAGGACCACTTTCATAAGCTTAATTAAAGCATCTTATAGACTAGAGAAATGGGAATATTGTCATTTCCTTGCTTTTATATACAAATTCAGGAAGAAATGAAAATACATTTTCAAGTCTTCTATTTCTTGCTGCTGCTCTCACCCTCTAGCTTTAACCATCGAGATCGATTGTCCCGAGAAGGGCCCGTCGCCCACTCCTTATATATATCTAAAAGTTGTGAACAACCTTTGGTAGAATTCTTATCTTCAGAGGTAATTGCTTCCACAAGTCATGATAACTAATAATGAAGGTAATAGACAAATATCCCCCTTAGAAGGACAATGGGCAAGTAACGATACCTTGAGTCTCACCAAACTGCCTCATATATTGATCAAGGATGCAAAAAATAACTCTATGAAGATTAACTAAGGGAATCCAACCTGATGTGCTATTTCATCACATGTATTGTAAAGGAATCTAAGAACACCTAAAATTTATGTTGTCATCGGTTACGGCATCCAACCAAAGGACATGTTGCCCAACATTTTCAAATTAATGCATGACCACATGAGGCAACAAATACTTTAGGCTATAACACCCAAAAACATGAGAGGGAAGATCATCTAATAGGTAAAGCTTCTCCTATAAGCATACCTAAAAATAAAAATAAAAAAAGAGCTGTTAGGAATGAAAACATATAAAGGCTTCCTAAGCAAAAGTCAAGCAGAGGATAAGGTGAAAACCTACAAGGGCAATCTATCCTTAAAAGTCTAATGGGAATGAAAACTTAAAAGAGTTTCCTAGGCAAAAGATAGACTAAAAGATAGGGCATAAACCCCTGAGGGGGTGGTCTATTCTAAAAAAACTTAGAGTAGAAGTGGGCTCCCACGGAAGAAATTAGCTTCTCCTAACTACACAACATCAAGACTGAGGATTGTCTTAGTAGGGATTAAAGGAAAAGGATTCAAGCCTTTCATCAAATCATTGACCATACTGAATAGCTAATGATCTCCAAAGAAGCCTTCAGACAAAACCATTAAATACTTAGAGAAAAAGTTAAACAAATATACAACTGTATAGAGAGAAGGGATATCAATATAGCCTTCAGCATAAGCTAATAGTGAAGGGAGAGAGATAAGCTCTCATTATGGGACCCACCTAATAGCTAATAAGGGAAGTATGCTCAGTGTATCAACTACTTCATAGGGGTAATGTGGAACATAGTTGGGATGGCATGGTAGTGTATCAAATGAATAGGACACCCCTTAGGATTACAGCAAAATTTTTCGACAGGGGGCATAATTCTTGATGAGAAAATCGAAAAACATGGAATTGCAAATCCCAAAAATGGATGGTAGCCTTCAAAAAATTTGGACCAAGATGAACTCATTAAGGGAATTCTAGACCACTTAAAGGTGTCAAAATAGAAGCTACCCATGTGGAAAGAAGTCCGAGAGCCTTATAAAGTTTTCAAAGAAATTAATTACCCATTGGAACAAAATTGTATAAAAACTCAAGTGGCATAAGGATCTATGTATACATAAGTGCATTTATAGCCTAGTGGGAGAAAACATTTTGGACAAAAATGAACATTTTCTAATAGAAAACAGCTATTTGCATCTCAAAAATGGGCATTTTAAAAGAGCCAAAAATGGTCATTTTGCATCTAGCAAATAGTCATTTTGGATTTCAAAATGGCCATTTTCATCGCTCAAAATGGTCATTTTCCAATGGTTGAAATGGCCATTTTGCTTTGGTAAAAATGGTCATTTTCTCCTTTTATATTTAAGGCTATCTTTTCTTCATTTTTGTCATTTTCTTACATTTTTACCATTATACTCCTACTTTTAAAAAACACTATATATACAACCATGCCTCCATAATGCCAGCAAAGCTGCCCACACCACTAACCCGTGCCTTAGCACATGGCTGTACCCAGATGTCTCACTCATGATAAGGCAAAGAGATTTCAATGCCTATCTATAGTGACACTAATCGAGTGTCAGTATTTGAGTGCAAAGACTCTCGCCGATTTGGGGGTGCTTAAGAGAATCGACCAACTTTTGGCATAAGTGGGGTAGAAAGAGTTCTACCTATAGAGGTGTGCCACATACCTCGCCATTACTCTAGAATTCCTTAGTATGACATACAAAACTAGCCAGACTAAGGCATCATCTATCAGAGATCCGGTCCATTGATACCTCTACAGAGTTTATATCATTAGCTATCTAGGGCGCGTTGGTAGTGTCGGTTAGGTGAAGTAGACTAAGCTCTATGGACTTTAGGCCATAAAGCATAATGTCCTATTTGACCCACCTAGATGATCCTCAACCATCTGTATTAAGCTAGTAAATCCCCTTACAAGGGGATTGTTGTGGGGGAGTTATCACAACTGTACTCCTAGGTCTTGACATTTTAAAGTAGCATTTTGGAGATGCACTTTAGTAGCAGCTCTAGGTCAATGGTGAGACATACATAGCTATAGGGATCATAAAGACCAACCCACAGGCCCCAATAGGATATAGGTTGCTAACACCTTTCTAAGTTAAATGAGCAGCTAAGAGATGATGACTGCTTTGCTACCGATGTTATCGAGCTATTAGGCATGGACTCACCTCCTCAGCCACCAACTTAGAGACGACAGATAGATGGAATGGGTCCATCTTCATCAACACCTCCACCATCATCTGAGACTCCCCCTATAAGGCATAAAAGCTCAGCTCATGATGCAGCTCTAGTTCATCCATATAGATTTAAGCATAATGATTGGGGACACCTATCATGAGAGGTTTAGCAGGCCATATGTAGTCAAGGCAGAGCTCCAGATGCTTCGAACCCAGAGACACCCTTTGGCTCCCTAGACTTTATTTATCTTATTTATATTGTTTTTACATATTAGCTTAAGACACCAAAAGATTGTACTCAAAGCATTCATTTATAACATTATTTCCTCTTTTGCCATTTTTTTATTGCATTCTTTACCTATTGAAGCATAAATAAATTCAGCTAAAAAAATTTTTTTACTAAAGTAATTAATTTAGAACTTTGAAATTACAACTATCACAAATTAAATCATGACTAAAAATTATTGTTAAGCTCTAAATTAAATCTAAGATGCACTTATACATAAAATGCATCACATATTACATCTAAAATGTCATGACTAACCTGTTTTAACTCTCTTTTGCATGGGGCAATTCTTATAGTAATTGTTTAAGACCAATAATACAGGGTAACCTACAATCCTTCCTAAGCCTTATAAGATCATGCATCAACCCCAAGTTCCTAATAACATCATGATATTTAATATGCGACTTCACCTATGACTAACATGTTCCAATCCTTTCTTGTAGGAAGCGAGAAAAATTTTGCATGCAACATCACAAATTCCGAACCAAGAATCATCCATCACTATTTGCTTCATTACAGAGGGCAAGGTCAATAACCCTTCACTAGCAAAATTTTTTAGTTCCAACCAACTTCAGGTACAGCATCCTAGTATTGCTTAAATCACAAAAATCTTAAGTGCAAATCTTAGCACTGCTTGAGTTTGAGTACAGCATCCTAGCACTACCCAATTCCACCTAACTTTAGGTACAACATCCTAACACTACTTGAATCATAAAAACCTCAAGTGTAGTGTCCTAGCATAGCCCAGTTCTAACCAACTTCAGGTGCAACATCCTAGCACTGCTTAAATCGCAAAGACCTCGGGTGCAGCATCCTAGCACTACCTGAATCATAAAAATCTCAGGTGCAACATCTTAGCACTGCCTAAGTCTGGGTGCAGCATCCTAGCACTACCTAATTCCAACCAACTTCAAGTGCAGTATCCTAGCACTGCCTGAACCATAAAAATCTTGGGTGTAGTGTCCTAACATTGCTTGAGTCTAGGTGCAACATCCTAGCACTACCCAGTTCTAACCTACTTCGGGTGCAATGACCTAGCACTACCCAAATCACCTTAACTTTAGGTGCAGCATCCTAACACTACCTAAGTCAAACTAACAATGGTGTTAAATCACTTACAAGAAAGGTCACCCTCTAAGGTATGTATCTCTCTTCTTCTGAACTTTGGGTCACCTCACACACTCTGTAATCGCCTCTTTAAAGTTGGGGGCACCTGTAGACATTGGGTTTTTGGGGCTTTTTGTGTGGATTGCCTAATGATGAAGAAAAGGACTAAGTTTCAATGAATGAGGATGTTCATAGCCAGTTCAAAGATCTCAAAATTGCCTTTCAAAGCTTTCAAGAAACGTTTTTGCCTAACTCAAAAAATCTCGTAGTACAGAGTAAAATTTTCAAGAAAAAAATTTATTAAATATGCAAATTGGTTTTCATATGTATTATTTTATAACAAAACGACGTTATTTTAAGGGCCAAAATGACTATTTTTGCTCGTCTAAAATGACGGTTTTTGTTTCCTATAACAAAATTGCTTTGTTTTTAGTCTTTTAGAAAGTTTTTCCCTTTAGTAGGTGAAAATGACTGTTTTAGGGAAGAAAATGTTCATTTGTTTACCAAAAGAGCCGTTTCCACAGACAAAACTATCATTTTGTAAAAAACAGCCATTTTGACCTTGAAAAACATCATTTAGGTCTCAAAAACAACTATTTTCATCTTCAAAATAGCCATTTTTAACCTCAAGGTTTGTGTATAAAAACCCCATTCCATACCATTTTTTGGGTTTGGCTCTCCTTGGGTTTGGTGTGCAAAAAAAGCTGAAAATCACTTTTAAAACACCATTTTTTACATTTTTAGAGGATTTTTAGTGCAAGTTTTCATCCGTTTCAAGATCTTTCTTCATAAAGGCAATTATATGTGGTAAGTCAATCATTTTCTCTTTCTATTTTCATTTTTCTTTCTCCCTTTTTCCATTTCCTAGATCTATGTATTATTGTGATTGTTACTGTATTTTATGGGTTTTTTTACATTATTATTATCTCTGTGGCTTTTTATTCGATCATCTGCTTTGTACATTTTATGCTTTATTTTTTGCCCATCTATTTATTTCTGATACTAATGTGTTAATTTTGTTGTGGTGCGAGTTGTTTGATATGTTGGAAGTTTGTTAAATCTATCCTTTTGCCATTTTTTCATCAAATAACAATGAAGTTGCATTTTGGATGCCTTTGATATGATTTTGTACTTGTATAGTTAGATTGTATTTTAGGCATTTCTTATGTAATTTATTTCATTTTATTTTTAGGTTAGAATTTTTTTTAAGTGGTTGCCATAAAACTTAATTTTCAATCCGAATATTTCCATGTATATTCTATGAATGTTGTAATAGGTAGAAAAGTTATTTTCGCACGTCATAAAAAAATTGCCAAATCATTTTATACCCTTTTAATTGGTGTTTTCCTAATAAAATAGGTTTTGATTTTCCCTTAATAAAAGTCACAAGCAATAAAATTAATTTTCCCAAAATAAGTATGTGAGAACTAAAGTTCTCAAAATAATCAATTACCTGATTTCATATATGTCTGAAAAGCATGCGAGAACTAAACTTCTCAAAATAATCAATCACTTGGTCTTGTAAACAATAAGATCAGTTTTCTAAAAGTAAAGGTGTGAGAACCAAAGTTCTCAAAATTGTCAGTTGCCCAGTTTTAGGCACTAAACCATTTTATGCTTGATTGATCGATGTTTTTCTTAATGAAATATACTTCGTTTTATCCACAAAAGATAAATAATGAAACCTTTCTTCTAAAATAAGCATGCGAGAACCAAAGTTCTCAAAATAATCAGTTGCCCTATTTTTATATGTCATCTTTAATTTCAAGTACTTCATTTATTTTTGTAAATATGTTTTATTATGCTTTTATGTGAAAATGTGATTTATTTTAACACCTAAAAACCACTTGAAGAAAAAGGATAATACTATAAATTTAAGTTGAAGTTTTGTATTAACTTCAGTTACAAATAAGCCTTACAAGGTATTTCCCAACTTTGGTTAAATGGCAACTCCTACCTTATGGTGCCTAACTCATCTCCTTCTAGGCCAATCGAATATATACAACTTTGGGATTCCTTGAGCTTTCTTCTCATCCTTTGAGACTCGAGGAGCGAGGCTTAAGTTGAGTTCTTAATTTATTTCAATTTGACTGGCCTACATGAACCAAAAGCTTAGTGTGAACACTTGTATCCCTAATTTTAATGATAGTGTGATTCCTACTAGAGCCAAAGCCATACACATAAATGAAGAATTATTAAAAACTTGCATGCAAGAAATAAAAGATTTAAAATATAAAAGCCTAAAAAGGGATACAAAATTTCCATCATTATGTTCAGCTTTTTACATGAAGAAAGCCTCTAAGATAGAAAAAGGAGCACCTAGGTTAATAATAAATTACAAGCCTCTAACTACAATTTTATAATGGATTAGGTACCCTATTCTAGATAAGAGAGATTTGTTAAAATGACTATATGATTCTAATATATTCTCAAAATTTAATATGAAGTCTGGCTTTTAGCAAGTTCAAATTAAAGAAGTAGATAGATATAAAATAGGATTTAATTTTCCCTTTAGAGACTATGAATTGAATGTGATACCTTTTGGTCTAAAAAATGCCCCAATAGAATTTCAGAATATGATTAACGATATTCTAATACCTTATGAATAGTTTGCAATTATCTATATAGATGATGTTCTAATTTTTTTCTCAAACTTTATATCAACATTTTTCTCATTTACAAAAGATTTTTCAAGTTATAAAACAAAATGGTCTGGTCATTTCTGTAACAAAACTAAAGCTTTGTGAAACAAAGATTATATTTCTAGCATATAAGATTTATCAAGGAAAGATAAAACCAATTGCAAGAGTTTTAGAACTTACAAAAAAAAATTCTTGATGAAATAAAGGATAAAACACAATTGCAAAGATTTTTAGGATGCCTAAATTATGTATCTAATTTCTTTAAAGATTTTAATTTACTATGTAAATCATTGTATGATAGGTTGAAGAAATCTCCTCCATTATGGTCTAAAATCCATACCAATGCCATTAAAAAAGTCAAAGAAAAAGTCAACTATCTTTATTATCTAAGTTTGCCCTATCCTAAGGCTTTTCTAATTGTAGAAATGAATGTGTTAAACTTAGGTTACGATGGTATTCTCAAACAAAGGTTAGAATTCAAAGAGTCTTTAGTTCATTTTTATTTTGGCTTTTATAAGGATACCCAGAAGAAATATTCTATATAAAAAAGGAAGTTTTTGCTATAGTTTTATGTATTAAAAAAGTTTGAAGATGATTTATATCTAAGAAGGTTTCTTTTAAGAATTGATTGCAAAACCATGAAATGCATATTGGAAAAAGATGTAAAAGATCTTATTTCAAAATAAGTTTTTACTAGACGGCAAGCTCTTTTAAGTAATTTTGATTTTGAAATAAAGCATATAAAGGGATC
>CANXYI011266739.1:0-22604 GCA_948208565.1 Hura crepitans | reverse complement strand
CTCTAAAAATCGAAGCTCCAAAAATAAGAAAAACATAATAAAATGTCATTATCTTATATTTTTTTGATTTAGTAAAAATACTTCCTGAACTCTAAAAATTTCAATTTCAGTGCCAATGGACTATTTGGAATATTTGAGTACTTGGTTGTACTAGTCCTAAAATTTTCTAAGCAGCTTTTAATTATTTTCATGGTTCAGCTAAAACTATGTTGGTATTCTTGTGACATTGTCGTAAAAATTAACTGCCTTTTTTAGCCACCTAAATGACTTTGTTTTGACTTTAAATTTCATCCAAAATTATTTTATGATTAATAATTCCATTTAGTAGGATTAGTGCTTCCAGTCTCGGGAATACACTATTTACATCCTGGGAAGTACTATTCATAATCCGGGATTTTTTGAATATTACAAGAAATGAGGTTTTGTTGAGTTTCTTTGAAAATTAAATATATTTTTTTATAAAGGATATTTGTTGTTGTATACATAATCTCTATTTACTTTAATGGTTCTCTTATTTGTTCATTTATATTGTTTGTTTTGTTCTTTGTTATGTGTTTATGACATATTTTTCTTGGTGTTCATCTTTTTCTTTTTTTTTTTAAGCCTTTTGATTTGGATTGAGAAATAGGTATGCAAAAATCATGTTTTCGCACATTTGTTCAGTGTGGATTTTTGCTTTTTTGGATATTTTAATTTGTTGGAATAGATGTCAGAGTGAACGTTTGGGTGGCCACATGACATCCTAAGATGTCCATTAGGACATCCTTGTAAAGGTCCCTAAATGGAAATCTATTTATATGAATTTTATATTCTATTATTTATTGTTCTAATGACATTTTGATGATTTTTGGTTCTGTGGGAGGTCAAGATAAGCTTTAGAGATCCTTTTTCATGTAGTTCTAATTTTTCATGTTTGTAATTAATCTTTGCTTCAACTTTTAGATTATTTGTAGTAAGCATTTCAATTTTAAGTTTTTAGTTTCCCATCTAATTTTTTTTTATATTTTTAGTTGTAATTTCTTAATTTACTGTCTCATATTTCCATGTATAATTTTATGTATAGTATAACAGTTTAATAAAAATAATTTTTGGTCTGATAAAAAAATGAAAATCATATAAAATTGTTTTATAGAAAGTAGGGGCTTAATTTCATAAAGAAAAGTTTTTAGGACCAAAGTCTTAAATGCTAAAATAGTTTTAATTTGAAAAGAATAATGTGTTTATTTAATAAATATTTTAATTAATGTATTTTTTAGGACCAAAGCCCTTAAATTCCAAAATTAGTTGTAAAATTAGGAAAATAAAATTTAAGTAAAAAGATTTAATAAAATATTTTAATTAGCAAAATTAATTTTGAATAACCAAAAATAGTTTTATTTGGATATGAATAAAATATTTTAACTAATAAAAAATAGTTTTGGAACCAAAGTTCAACAATTCCCTAAAATCATCTTTAGGGAATTTAAATGACTTTGAATAAAATAAAAATGAGTGTTTTATTAGCCGTTTTGGACTTAAAGTTCCAATTAACCGATTAAAATATTTTTTGACTAAGGTCCTCTATTTGATAAATTGGTCCAATTTCGTATATGTTGGATATTTATAATTTATTACTTTTATTTTGGATGTATAATTCTTTATTATTTAATTTTAATTGCCTTTTGATGTGCAAAATTGTTTATTTTTTTAACTTATAATAGTAATAATGTATTTTAGAAATTTGATACAAATTAGAATTGTTGAGATAAAAATTGATATTATATGGTGTGCATGAATAAGAGAAAATTCTTGAATCCATAATCTCTTTTTGTTTAATTTTTGAATTAACTACCTATGTGATGACTAATACTCACCACAAGGTAAAACACCTTATAGGGACACTTGAGCTCTCATTTTCAAGTCGAATTGGAACATGCCTTTTGGAAGCCTAATTTAGTCCAACTCGAAATCGATTAAGGTACCTTTAGTTATCCACTAAGAAGTCCCTATGAGAATTTGCTCTGAAATTGCCCTATAATTAATATTGGTCAAATCTCTAGTCCTAATGTTTAGCATTTTCCAAATTGCATATCACATTTATAAGCTGTCCCTATTTCCATTTTCATGGCATTTTGAAGCATAGCCCCATTTTCACTCAATTTGAGGTAATCACCAACTCCAAGCCCATACCTAATGGTATATAAAATGGTGAACCAATTTGCAGGAATTGCATATAGGAGTCTATAATTTGGGAGTAAATCTAATGATAAAACCGTTAAAGCTAGAATTGGTCTTCAAGAATTTGAGACAAAAAACCAAGGCAAGTTCGATCGAAAGATAGTTTATTCAAAAGAATGTAATGTTTATCCAATTGGAGGAATTCCTAAAACCCAAGATAAGATCTTGCCCAAAATAAAGCTTTTGTATAAACCAAATAGTCAATTAGATAAAGCTTTACTTCAAAGGATGAAAGATCTCATCTGATTAGACAAACTTTTAAACTTCAAAAAAGGACATGCATCCTTTTGGCATGCGTCCCTTACTCATAGAACTAGTTAGAGGTCAGAATGCTATAACTTTTAGCCCTATAAAGGGAAAATTTCCTCCCTAATTTAGGAGGACTAAAGAAATAATTCAAACTTTCATTAGAAATAGTCTCCCAAGTTGAAAAACCTAAAAAGAACAAAATAAAGGAAGAAAAGGGATGATTCAAGGATTTTCCCACATTTTCTCTCCTTTTCCTACAAACTAAACACTTATTTTCACCATTC
Source organism: Hura crepitans (assembly GCA_948208565.1). NCBI lineage: Eukaryota > Viridiplantae > Streptophyta > Magnoliopsida > Malpighiales > Euphorbiaceae > Hura > Hura crepitans. Next base: position 19,854 of record CANXYI011266739.1, on the reverse strand, counting down.
AATCTCACTTTCCAATAAGAAATCTAAGAAACAAAGGGAACCTTAGGTATTTTCCTAGAATAACTAAGTACAATCTTCCAATTGCTACATTTGTATCTTCATATTGCATTTTTAATGGGTATTTTTACATCCTTGTGTTTACTTGAGTTGTCTTCATCTTTTTTTTTTTGCAACTTTAAATCATTTTTTATTGTGCTTCTTACTTTTTGCATTCTTGTGTTTACTTGAGTGGTTTTTATAATAAAGGTTAATGATCGACTTAAGAAACTTTTGGACACCTTAAAACCCTTTTTAGGACACTAGTTGAGGTTTTATTCTTAGAGTAATACCCAAATTCATCTGGATAGATGATGAAGTTCATTCATTCAGATGAATGTTCTTCGAATGCAAAGTTGACACATTTCTTACCTAAAGCTTATGTTTTGTTAGGATAAAGCGTACATTAGAACAGATGTGCCTAGGTCTAATTGGATGTTGTTGTCTCTTTAAATAAACTAAGCCCATTCCTGTCTAAATGCTTTTTGTTTGCCGATTTTTGGATGCATATTAGATCGGACATTAGTTTGTCCAATCAAATGTATACTCTTTACATAGAAATAAAGTTTAGGTTTTTCAAGTTAGTGTGCATGAGTCTCCTTTATTCACATGTATTTTCCTTTGGCTAAGGCTTGAAAGAAATCCAATCAGATTACACTATGCCCGATTAGTCTCAAAGGGCACTTTAATATAATAAGATAACAACTTCTATGGTCATTTATGTTTGAAATTTCTTGATATGGGAGAAATTCAATTGGACAAATTACAACTGAAAATCCTACTACAATAGATTTAAAAAGGGGTAAAATCAATTATTTATAGACCCAATACAAAATAAATAAGGAAAGAACATAAATCTGCTAGAACCAAAAAAAACAACTACATAGACTTCACAAGCATGCATAATTAAAGTCAACACGGACCTAAACCGTCCTCAAAATTACATAAAGAAAATAGGCAAGTAACATACCCACATGCAATATAAGTCTGTATAGACATTAAAAGATAGGCTGTAGACATGAACACAAGTTCATATAGACATAAACTCCTTTATTGAAAAGTCCATGCAGCCTTATACATACACCTAGAAAGATGAAAGAGAAGAAGCTAAAACCTATTCTGCAAACAATAAAAGTAAAGCATAACGAGAGAGATACATGTAAGGCAATAAACAAAAATCACAATAATCCAAAATAAATAAACATATATGCAAAAGGAAATGAAGAAGAGTTATAAAAATGGTCTCCCCTTTCTAAGAGGGTAGACCAATCAAGATGGGTCTTTTAATACCCCATTTTCATAAAAGATCCTAAACCTAACACTAAAAATGCAAAATAAAGGGACAACTTGAACATTACCCATGAAATAGGTCTATATAAACCAAATATATGAGGAACTAAGTTCGCATGAACCTCGATTTTCATAGAAATAGGTCTGTTTGGACTTAACATTAGGTGTGCAGTAAAAAACTTTTATTAAAAATAGAAATAATGGACGTCTCTACCTTCTAATGGAATAAACCTATTAAAATAGGTTTTTAAGACTCCATTTTCATTGGGGGTCCTTGACCTTAAAAAAGGAAAGAAGAAAACTTAAGAAAAAGGAGGAAAATACAAAGAATAAAAGTTAGAAAAAGCCAAAATACAAAGAAAGAATAAGAAAGAGAGCTCCTTTATAAGGGTTTCCTCATATATTTACCATAGATGAAGGATTCCTTCAAGAATGTGAGATTAGACTCCTTCAAGACCAAGTAAAAATGGACTTTCTTTAAGGTTTCAAGCTTTGGCTATAGAGTTTTAGGGTTTTTTGGGTTCTTCTAGTATGGGGAGATAGGAGATGACATGAGAGATTATGACCAAGTTTCTCTCTCTTTCTCTTTTCAAAAATCCTCCTAAAGTCCTCCCTAAAAAGTCCCATTTTCTCTCTCTAGCCATATAGAAGGTGGTCCCGGGGTACCCAATATATGTCTAGGTCTACACGGACCTATGTTACAACATTCCTTATGGACTAATAAGTAAGTTTGCACAAACTTAATTGTAGGTCCACATAGACTTAGTCCTCATGAAATGAAAGTCGTATGGATATAGACATCCTCTATGTTAATTTGGTCCATATAGACTAGTTTTCCTTGTGAACTTAATCTATACAGAACTTGTAGCATGTTCATTATGTGTCCTCTTTAAGCCTTTGTTAAAGGTGTTTTAGGTTATGTCTTCGGGGTACTGTGCTTGGTTTATGGGAATCCACTTACATTTTTTGAGAAATATTTAGTACCTATAGGCTTCATCATTAGAAACCCTCTGAATTAGGAAGCATCTTAGATTCATGTGTCTATGGTTGCTCCCACTTTGATGAGGCTTAAGAATTGTGCACATCAAGTTGTGTCAAAGTTCAAAAGAAAGGAAGAGACATGCGCCTGTGCCTTAGAGTTGGTTTTAAGAGCTCCCTCTACTTGGTAGGTTAAGTTTTAACACCCTCTAAAACCAAGCATTCCTCTTGCTAGATAGGTATATCGAGATATTCTGAGTTGTGAGTTTTAACCATCTCCAGGACTAAGCATTCCTCTTGCTAGGTGGGTGTAAGTTTTAACCCTTTATAGGACCAAGCACTTCTCTCACTAGGTAGGTGTGTTGAGATATTCTGAGTTATAAGTTTTAACCTTCTTTAGGACTAAGCATTCCTCTTGCTAAGTAGGTATTTTGAGATATTTTGAGTTATGAGTTTTAACCCTCTCCAAGACCAAACATTCCTCTTACTCGGTAGATGTAATTTTTAACACTCTATTAGACTAAACACTCCTCTTGCTAGGTAAGTGTGTTGAGATATTATGAGTCATAAGTTTTAACTCTCTTTAAGACCAAACATTCCATTTGCTAGGTAGGTGTAAGTTTTAACCATTTACAGGATCAGGAAATCCTCTTACTATGTAGGTGTGTCGAGATATTCTGAGTTGTGAGTTTTAACCCTCTCCAAGACCAAGCATTCCTCTTGCTAGGTAGTTATGTTGAGATATTTTGAGTTGTGAGTTTTAACCCTCTCCATAACTAAGCATTCCTCTTGCTAGGTAAGTGTAAGTTTTAACCCTCTATAGGACTAAGCATTCCTTTTACTAGGTAAGTGTGATGGTTGTTGGCTTTATTCGAGAGCTCCCTCTACTCAGTAGGTGTGATGCTTGTCAACTTTAATGACTAAAGTCCCTCTATGGAATGTTGTTTGAAGTCACTCTTTAGGCTGTTCTCTAAAGGCACTCTCTAGGCTATTATGTGAAGCCACTCTTTAGGCTATTGTGTGAAGCCACTTTCTAGCTAAAGCCACTTTCTAGGCTAAAGTAGGAAGCTACTCTCTAAGCTGAAGCCACTATCTAGGCTGCTGTCTAGAGCCACTCTTTAGGTTGAAGTGTAAAGCTACTCTCTAGGTTGAAGCCATTCTTTGGGTTATTATCTAGAGCCGCTTTTTAGCCTATTGTCTAGAGCCACTCTTTGGGTTGAAGTGTGAAGCCACTCTTTGGGCTATTATTTAGAGCCACTCTTTAGACTATTGTCTTAAGCTGCTCTCTAAGCTGAAGCCATTTTCTGGGCTGTTACTTGTGTTTTTAAAGTAGTTATGATATCTAGTAAGCTTGGTATTAAACGGAGAGGCAATGCACTATATAGTGATGAGATAATAAGCTTACATCCTATATTGACTCTCACTAAAGTACAAAATTGTTTGTTGTACTCTATAGGAGTAAAGATCCATAGTTTATACTTTATGAGGCAAATAGGATGAATACATACCTATGGTGTTTTATATTTTGCCCTTAAGATTCCAACTATAGAAATTTCTTGCTGATGTGTAAGATTTCTTGCTACTTTCTACAAAAATAAAAATTCACTATTAGTCTCTTGCATTATACTAAAAAGGGTGGATGTTTTACCTATTGATGTAATCATGGTGTCTACAGTTTCTTTGTTATTCTCTATATCCTAATGATTGCCTTCAAGAACATAAAGGATACTTGATATTCTATGATTTTTCCAAAAGAGTGATGTTAGGACATAGAAGGATTTTGTACATGCATAAGTGTAGACATCCCCTATCTCAAGCTAAAATATAAGAGATATAACTATATTTAGAATAATGTGAACACTCATGCTATATGTATACATGTGTTTGCATGATGTAATTACTTATGATCAATTATTGGTGGAGTGGGTATGCTTTAGTGAATGTTGATTTGAAGAACTATAAAAATAGGTTGGGATGATAAAAGATCAAAAGCTTTACTCTTGTTGCCTGCTTGAGTTAGCTAAAGTCTGATAGGGTTCAATTACTTTAGGGGTTATGTCATTTTCATTTGTATGTAAGCAATGATTCTAGTATGAAGGAATGTAAGATTTACGACTCATTAAGGATTCGAAGTGGTTATTTGTTCACTGGGAAATGACATCTATATTTCTCTAAGGATAGTAAAAGATTTTTGCTCTTTTTTTTCGACAACTTTTCTCAGGACCATAGGAAATCTTGACACTTGGTAGCTTTTCTCAAGAATAGCAGTATTTACATTGTATCATGCAAAAGAGAGATTTATTATTATTAGCTTTGCATAAGGTAAAAGGATGAATGTATACCTTTTGATATGCTTACTGTGTTTTGGAATCTAACAATTGCCCTCGGGATTCCAGGTTTTGAGATTTGTGCAATTGTTCTTGCTGATTTGGCATCATTATTCACTTTAGCAGATGGTAAAGCATTAGACACTCAGAAAGCTATCTTGTATTGATAGATATGACTTAGTAGTTTAAGGATTGAATGCTTCTACCATTTGGTCAGCATTTGTGAAATGCTTAGCTGTTATTTACATCCTATCATGCTTACTTTTAGAATGAGTGTTAGTACAAAGAGTACATGCTAGCAATAAGGCATAAGTGAATTTATGTAATTCTAGTTTCTACCCTAGCTATAGGATGTACTTGTTCTTAAGATGAAATTATTTACATGCCTAGAATTTTTAACATGTATGCATTTTATGTATTATTCAAGCAAGATCAGTTATTTGGCTTTGCTAATAGATGGGTACTGTTAGTCAATTAAAAAGAGTCATGGGCAAAGGTTGATTTATTTAACTAAAGCTAAAACTAAGCATGTTTATGGGGTGTCAGAGGATTAAGTCTTGGTTATATTTTGGATAGGTGCCCATCTTATTTGTAAGTGAACAACAACTTTGGTTTGAAGGAGGGTGTGGGTTTCATGACAGTGAGTAATCAAAGTAAACATTCCTTTATTGATTTGTGATACCCTCATTTCCTTGTAAACTGTTAAGTTATCATCTTTTCTTTTTTTTTTCTTCTTTTTTCTTCTTTTTTTTTCTTTTTTTCTACCCTAGTTTTTGCCTAATGCAGTCCTGAAGGAGATTTTCACATTAGTGGGCTATGCCTTAACTTTTGTCTAGTGCACCCCCTAAAGAGGTTTTCACACTAACAAGCTGCCTGACTTTTGCCTAATATGCCTCTTGAAGAAGGTTTGCACACTAGTAGGCTTTTTTTTTCTTTTCTTCTTTTTTTGTGAAGATATTTACAGTAGTGTAAAGATTTTATGTGTTGATATTTGATCTTCAAATTATAAACTTTATTCAACATAGCCTATTCTTGCTGTGGATCAACCATACCACCATTATTCTAAAGACTGGTTATACAAAGGGAGGAAGGGCGTTTTATATTTTTTTGGATTTTCAAATTGCAAATTGACTTTGTTTTGTCGAGTTTGATAGTGTGCTAGGGTAGACACAAAGAAATGAACCATGGTTTTAAGGAAAGCTTTATTTAAGAGAAAAAAAGGTCTTGGTTATTTTACATAATGTGGCTTGCCATTTGGTAACATGTAACATAAAGATAATTACTGTAAAGATGCCCAATGTAATTAAACTTGGTTTGATTAATTTTAGCATTTAAACATCTTAGACCTCATTTTACTAAGTTCCTATTATCAATCAACCACTAGGGTTTTGATGGTTGAATATTTTCTCTTTGTTCCTCTAACTTTTGCTTATGGCATTTTGAGGGGATTTTGTCCTAGTAAGGATTTTTTTTGTCTTCTTTTTAGTTGATTAGCAAGATTACTAAAATTCTCATTCCATTACACTTTTCTTATAAAGGAGTGACCTTAATATGAGTAGAGAGGTCTTAACTGGATGTTTACTTGAGTAGTTCCCAGTTTAAATTCTCTATTTCTATGAGATAATGCTAGCTTTATCTTTAGATCTTTTAATGTTTGTTTTTTTGGTTTGTTTTATTTCAGTAAGATGTATATCAAAAGGGGATTATTAATCTTGTAACATTGTCAAGAAGTTATTCATAGAATTGGGCTTCCTTTAGAAACAAGGCCACTTTTTAAAGGTTTATTGATTACCTTTCTAATTATTGGTGTTTAGAGCATAAGGATAATGATGTTAAGACTTTTTTGTGTAGGTAAGATTCACATGGAGCCCAAGTGGTTGGTAAGGCTCAATGATTATTCTAAGATGACCTGATGGTTGGAGGCATAAGAATCTTTAAGGATCTAGCTAGCATACCACCCCAGATTGCTCTTAAGGATAGTTTTAATCACTTATGTTAAGAACTTAGTCCAGAAGATGAAAGACTGTCCTTTTAGGGTCCATACCCATAAGGTTAATTGTAAAGCTAACCCAAGATTTTATTAGCTAGGAGGGTTAAATAGAGGATTTACCTAAAGTTTTTAATTAAAGTGCTTAGGGCCTTAACATATATATTTTTTATTTTAGGCCTTTCAATGGCTATCAAAATGATGGATTTGTAAAGCTTGGGTCATATGGACAAGAATAAAATGTTAGGGTTAATGATACAAAGGTTTAGGGGGCAATGAGAATGGAAAGGTATTTGTGTTTATGCAAAAGGAGATAGTAAAAGAAAGGTTAGGCTCTCTGGGCCCTTTTAGACTAGGACTCCAGTAAGATGGTGGATTGGGTCAAGATTCTAACCTTATAGACATTGCTTGTTTGCCAATCTCTTATTTTAGTCTTCTAGTTTAATCTTATCCTTATTTCCAAAAAGTTGCCTTAGTTCAGTAATTAAGTGTGGGATAAATTCCTCTTTTTCTCTTATTATTATTATTATTATTATTATTATTTATCTCTCTCCTTAGTCATCAGGAACTATAAAAGATGAAGTCCAAGATGCTAACGTATGCTAATATTAAACAAATGAGTCATAATTGAATTAACATCACATATGCAATGATTATCAATATGCATGTTATTACATGGAAAAATATCATATAGGTGAGAAATAAAGATAAAAGCATTCATTGAAAGGGTAAAAGGAAAAGTTTTAAGTTTCAAGTTTGTTCATAATTACAAAACATTGATAGGGGCATAAAATGAAAAGGATAAAATGCAGGCTTGAAGCTTTCTTAGAATTCGACCGTTAATGGTGTTCAATATTCTTTAGTGAGTTCTTGAATGGCAATATGAAGAATCCAAAATTCATTTGTGTGATAGCCTGTGTGTTGGTGATATTCACAAAAGAGATCAAAGCAATGTCCAGGCTTTTTTCAGCTCCTAAGTAGTTGAAAAGTGAATGGTTATAACTTTCTTTCCAATACCAACTTCTTGAAATGCCATGATAAAGGCTTGACCAAGTTAAGGTGACTTTCAATACCAACTATTGGTAAAGCTAGGTCCATTATTGGTAAGGCAAAGCTTCTTTTTATTCATATACTCCTTTATTTCATGGTTTTTAAGGTAATAAACATCAAGTACTGCATCAGCTATGATTTGATGGATGCCTTATAGCACCTCATGCTTAAAATTTGTGAGAGACTTAAAGAATTCTCTGCATGTGATAGAAGCATCTTGTGTGAACTAATCTCTTACTCTAACTTCAAGAACATTTCTAGCCAAAGTAGCTAAAGTAATCATTAGTATTCCTTGTCTGAAGTGATCTAATGTATCAGCTAATTCCTTTCAAGACACGAGAGCATCTTCGTGATTTGCCATAATTTTAGGTAGGAATCAAAGATCTTTTGAGGGTAAGATAAGAAAATACCAATTGATGGGTTACAAAAGGACATCTACCAGTGCTAGCCAATAGTTGGTCTTTAATGGCTATCAATCACAAGGGGTTAGTGGATGATGCCTAGTAATTATTATATTTACATGATGCTTATGTGTATATATGCATAAAATAAAGCATATACGAACACACATAAGTTGCCTTCCAACCTTATTTCCCCTACACACATAGTCTAGTGATAACTGTCTTAGGCAAGCTTTATTCAAGGGTTAACAGGGAATGCAAGAACACAAATGGTGCACGATTTCAAACTACCAGCATAACACTCTTTATTCTAAGCATACAAGAGATTTTAACAACTGTTGTTGGATAAATTCTAACTATTTTAGGATAAAAATTAGTTTAATTTATCCCAGTTATAAAAGGCCTAACGAATTAAACCTTATCTTTTGAGAAATAGTGAAATTTATTTCACAACAGTAGCCTATGTCACATACAATGTAACTTTTTATGGTATCCTAAGGGAAACATATCTAGACCAATTACATAAGCTGTGGTATAGTTTATTTTCAAAGTTATTATCCTCCAAATAGGGTTCCCTCCCAACGGGTCTTCCCAATCACGAGTGATAGTGACCTATTGGTTCACTATTTTATATACCATTAGGTATAAGGCTTAAAGTGATGGTTATCATCCCTAATAATCCACCAAATTGAATAAAAATGTTTTCATGCTTCGAGAAGCCATTAAGGGTAAAAAAGGGATGCCTAACTTATTCTAAGGCTCTAGAACATTATGCAATTTTAGGAAATGATAAAACTCAAAACCAAAAATTCAACCAATATTAATTATAGGGCACTTTTAGAGCAATTCTCATGGGAGATAGTCCCCAATAGAGTCACCACTATGAGGTTTATTGACATTTTGTTATAATGTCCCTTAATGAGGCGATTTGCCTAATGGTAAGTGTGAGTCATCACCCATGTGGTCAATTCAAGAAGTAAACTAAAGAGATTCTGGTGTTTGAGAATTCCTTTTAGTTATGCCCATTATTTAATATCAATCTTGTATCTCAATGGTTCTAATTTTTATCAATTCCCTTAAGCATAAATTTATTGTGATCAAAATAAGCACGTTTGTGCAAACAAAAAACAATTAAATTAAAATTAAAACAAGTAAAGACTTTATACATTAAAGTAAATAAAAATCATAATACATCCAACACATATAAAAGAAGACCCATTTATTAATTCTAGGACATTGGTCTAAAATCACTTTATTAGATAGAGGGAATGTTAGTTCCTAAAAATGACTTTATTAAAAACACTTTTATCAATTAAAACCCTTTTCATATTTTGTTAAGTCCAATTTTATAAACTTTAGGTAAGAGGACTTTGGTCCTCAAAATATTCAAGTTAGAATACTTATTATTGAAAGGGATTATTTTATCCAATTATAATAATTATGGGCAATTAGGGACTTTGGTCCCAAAACTCTTATTTTTATGTGATTAAGCCTTTATCTTCTATAAAACATCCTTTATTGTGATTTTGGTTATTTAATCGAATCAAAATCATGTTAATCTACTTAATACAACATACATAGAATTATACATAAAAATATTTGAAATAATTACAACTGAAGATCCTACTACAACGGATCTAAAAAAGGGTAAAATAAATTATTTACAGACCTGATATAAATATATAAGGAATAAAGATAAATCTGCTGGAACAAAAAAATGTTTGCACGGACTTTAAAGGTATGCATAACTTGGGTCCGCATAGACTTTAAAGGCATGGATAACTAGGGTCCGCATAGACCTAAAGCATTCTTAAAATCACACAAAGAAAATAGGCAAGCAATATACCCACATGGAATATAAGTCCATACAAACATCAAAATATAGGTTATATGTATGAAAAAAAATCTACATAGACATAAACTCCTTTATGGAAAAGTTCGTGTAGCTTTATACATATGCCAAAAAGATGAAAGACAAGCAGCTAAAACCTATTCTACAAATAATGAAAGTAAAGCACAACAAGAGAGATATATGTATGGCAATAAATAGAAATTACAACAATCCAAAATAAATAAACATATATGCAAAAGGAAATAATGAATAGTTATAGAAATGGTCTCTCTTTTTTAAGAGGGTAGACCCATCAAAACGGGTCTTTTAATACCCCTTCTTCATAGAGGATTCTAAACCCAACACTATAAACATACAATAAAGGGATAAACCTAAACATTACACCTAATATAGGTCCATATGGATTGAATATATGAGGAACCAAGTTCGTACAGACCTCGATCTTTAAGGAAATAGGTTTGCCTAAACTTAATGTCAAGTGTGTAGCAGAAAACCTTTATTAAAAATAGAAATAATAAAGGTCTCTCTCTTCTAATGGAATAAACCCATCAAAATAGATTTTTAACACTCTATTTTCATTGGAGGTCCTTGAACTTAAAAGAGGAAAGAAGAAAACTTAAGAAAAATGAGGAAAATACAAAGAATAAGAAGTAAAAAAAAGGATAAAATACAAAGAAAAGACAAGGAGAAGAGCTTCTTATAAAGGTTTCCTCAGGTATTTACCATAGATGGAGGATTCCTTTAAGAATGTGAGGTTAGGATCCTTTAAAACCAAGTAAAAATGGACTTTCTTTAAGGTTTCAAGCTTTGGTTACAGAGGTTTAGGGTTTTTTTGGTTTTTTTTTAGTGTGGAGAGGTAGGAGATGACAAGAGAGGTTGCTACCAAGTCTCTTTTTGTTCCTCTTTTAAAAAATCCTCCAAAAGTCATCCCTAAAAAGTCCCATTTTCTCTTTTTAAACTAGCATTTTATGCATTTCTTGCAAAATAAGGTTTGTGGTTGTAGAGATTATAATGTTTTTACTAGGGACAAGAATGGTTAGTGGAGTCGCCACCTAGCCTCTACACCAAGACCTCTGATCTTTTGTACCAAAAAGGTTTAGAATTTTAGATCTTATCTATGCCCTTATAATGTGTTATCCATGTATATTGTTACATTTATCAGTCCTTTATCAATCAAGCATGCATCATCTTTAATTTAAATCATATCACTTTTGCATACAAGAGAAGTAAATTGCAATATTTACAAAATACAACATATGTGTACATCCAAAAAAGGGGGTCATTGATTAATTGTTAATTGACTTGACAACTACCCATAATTCTATAAGAATTGGTGGCAGGTGCCCAACTCCCATCCCTAAGAGATTGGCCTTTATTGAAATACATTTTATTATTGTGACTTTTATTTAAGGAAACACAAATCCATTTTATTAAAAAACATCAATTAATTATGTATAAAATCATTTGATGTGAGGTTTAGGTTTTAGCATGTAAAATAAGTTGTTTACTAGCTATTATAGTCCCAAAATAAGCAGTGAAGTGTAAATAGTACAAAACCAAAGGGGATAGATCATAACACTAAAATAGTCCCACCTCTATACTGCTTGGTTCATGCAGACACTCTAAAGGTCTAATCTTAGTCCGTGCAGACCATCTCTAAGGATGGGTTAAGTCCGTACCAATTTTTGATCCAGTAAAGGAATCCAATCAATAACTCAGAGAATGACAAAATCAAATAGAGTTAAATCAAGTTTATATAAACATTAACATATAATAAACAAGATATGAACATATTTAAGGGCATGTAGATCTAAAACAATTGGTTATATGAACATAGTATAATCTAAAAATCATCATGCAATTCATCCCATATAGGTCTATATAGACATATAGCCCTTGTGATAGGGAGTTCGTGCAGACTATCTTTTAATCCCATGCACATAATTACATGTCTTCAATATTAACATATGAGTATACTAATTCACATCTATCAACTAACATATAATGAAGTACTCAAAATACAAAATCATTTTTATTGGATATAGGTCCGTGGGGACCTATTTGTCATATTCACATGAAGGAAATAAGGCAGTGCGGACTAACCTATCATACTTGTGCCTAAAGGAACCAAGTTCGTACGGACTTGAACACACATATGATCAGATTTGTGTGATGATTATTAACATCATGCAACACACTTAACATTAGCTATAAGAATTAATTTTACATTATGTGTATTGCTGTAATGGTTTACTCATCATGAATAAAAGTGGGGATCACAAAGTACCACCTCACTTATACATTAATTTTAAAGATTATTGGCTAGTAAGATATTAGGAAATAGGTAATAAACCTCAGATATTACCTGAACAAGAAATCTCTTCAAACAATAGCACAAAAGTCTCAAGGTTTAAGTGAAGATGATTTGAGTTGCTCCTAGTTCAAGCTTGTCGACCTCCTAAATGCCTTCTACCGTTTGAATGTATGTTCTAAGTTGTAATTTTTTAGCCTCTTCTTCTCTTTTGATGTAAAGAAGTGTATATACTTAGTCTCTTTAGGTTTTCTTATTTTCATCTAAAAAGGAGTCCCAATCCCAATGGGATTCTAGCTTCTGGACTAAATAGGTAGAATTCTTCCTCTAAAGTGCTTTTTTTGTTGGCAAGTTCATGCGGACTTATCTGTATTAGTCCATGGGAACTAAGCTTTTTGGTATGCTAGTCTGAGAGCTTCGTGGGCTAGATCTTAGCATATTCACATAGTTAGTCTGTGCGAACATGGTATAATAGGTCTATACGGACCTATATCTTGATGACTTCATGTATGCTTGGGAGTTTGTCTTTGGCTATCATCATAGGTCAAAAGTGAGGTGTCTACAGTGGTCCCCCTAGAGGATATTCCTCTAGCTATCTAGAAGGTAGTCCTAGGGTACCATAAGTACATCTAGGTCTATACAAACTTATGTTACAACATTCCTCATAGACTAATAGGTAAGTCCACATAGACTTAGTCCTCATGAAATGAAAGCCATACGAACATAGACAGCTTCTTTGTTAATTAGGTCCATACAAACTTGTTTTCCTTATGAACTTAGTCCATGCAAACCTTGTAGCATGTCCACTAGGTGTCTTTCTTAGTCCTTTTTTAAAGGTGGTTTAGGTTATGTCTTCAGGGTACTTTTCTTAGTTTATAGGCCTCCACTTACATTTCTTGAGAAACATTCAATACCCATAGGCTTTATCATTGAAAACCCTCTAAACTAAGAAGTGTCTTAGATTCATATGTCTACACAATGTTTCAATCCCTAAAATGATTCTAAGATATTTGCAATTCATTTTAGATGTATTTTCTTTTATTATTTAATTTTGATTTTAATTGATTTTACATGGGAATGTGTTTATTTAATTCATAATAGCCGTATGCTTAATGGATTTAATAAAAATTAGAACCATTGAGACAAAAATTGATATTATGTGATAGGCATGAACAAAAGGGAATTCTTAAACCTATAGTCCCCTTTAATTGACTTCCTAGATTAACCACTTGGGTGGTGACTCACACTCATCACATTGGTAAACTACCTAGTGGGGTCACCTTCTGTACCTCTAGTTAGTGACTCCACTAGGGACCACCCTATGAGAATTTGCTCTAAAAGTGCCCAGATTTAATATTGGTTAAGTATCTAATTTTAATGTTTATCATTCCCCCAAATTGTATAGCTTATTTATAAATTATGTCCCCATATTCCTTCTACTAGTGCTTTAAAGCATGACCTTATTTTCACTTAATTCGAGGAGTGATAGGGATGATAATCACTAACTCCAAGTCTTATACCTAAATGATATATAAAATGGTGAAGTAATAGGTTGCTATTTCCCGTAATTAGGAAGGTCGTTAAGAGGGACCCTATTTGAAGGACAATAACCTTAAGAATGGACTATACCACAACCTCATGTGGTTGTCATAGATATAGTTCCCTTTAGTTTACCTTAATAATATGCACTTGTATATGATATAGACTTCTATCATGAAATGAATTTCAATTTTTCTTAAAAGAAAAGGTTTAAATCATTAGGCCCTTTATAATTAGGACTCATTAAACTAATTTTTACCTTGAAATAACTAGAATCCATCAAGAAAAATTCATCAAAATTTGGTATTTGCTTAGAATAAGGAGCATTATGCTACTGATTTGAAACCACAAATCATTCATGTTTTTTTATTTCCCATTAATGCCTAAATAAAAGCTCGCCTAGGATAGATATGTCTAAACCATGTGTATAGGAGTAATAATGTTAGGAGGTAACTTGTATATGTTTATTTATGATGTATTTCATGCATAAATACACACATGTATCATAACATATGACAATTGACATTATCATGTGCTAACCCCTTATGGATGACAACTATCATAAGTCATAAAAGGTTGGAAGAGATTGTAAAAGAGGTTAGTTCATAGATCACTCTTGCTAGGAAAACATATTGTCTTTGAGGGGATAACTAGGGAGGTGGAAGATCAATCACTGAGTTAACATTCAAATAACCAAGCCAAAAGTTCCGCCACTTAACACCAAGCTAGTTCAAACCTACTTACACTACCATAGCCTCAACCATTATTCACCTTCTTGACATTTGAAAAAGCAAAAGGGGGTGGTTGCTTAGGTTAATACCAAAGATGATTATCTAAAAGATTTGGTTAATGAAATGGACATGAATGAGAAAGTTCCTTCAACTAATCCCTTATGATTAAGGAAAAAGATCCAACCATCTACAAGTTACATGATAAAATCAATGTTATGTCCTAATTGTTGTTTGGTGGTTGGGGTATTGAATTTCAAGACATATCTTTGGAATCTAAAGAAATGCTACCATACAAGTTCTGTATGCCTGACATGGATAAGTTTGATAAGACTTTTTATCTAAGAGTGCACCTTCAGCATTATTGCCATATCTATGAAGGGTCAGAGTCTTATTATGAAGTAGATTTTAGGCCTTTTTATTATGTCACTGATTAGCAAAGCTCTCGACTTATATCATAATCTAAAAAGAAAGATAAGAGAGGATTAGGGTGAGCTAGCTAAAGCCTTCATAGATTATTATTACTGTAACATTATTGTCGAGGTAACTCTAAAGGATCTAGAGTTGCTCAAGCAAAAAGGCAATGAGACTTTTATAGAGTACTTAAGAAGGTGGTAGTCTATTATACTTGACATGAGGGATAAGCATAAGGAGGTTTAATCAGATCAAGATGTTTATCCAAAATGCAGCCCCATATTTAAAGGATGGGTTAAAAGCAAAAGAAATTAAGGTTTAAGAATCTCTAAAGATATCACTATTTATTTGGAAGAGAAAGATGAAGGTAGAAAAAGGAAAAAGGGATTTGTCTCTAACTAGGAAGGTACTAGAGGAGAAACACAAACCATTAAAACTGCAGATGTGTTTACCAGTAGTTGATAGACATTATTCCAATTTAGGACACCCATTATCATGGTGCCTCAAAAGGCTACAAAAAGAAGGGAAATTGCAACTATTGCTAGCTAGACTTGCAAGTACCCAATGGCTACTCAGGCATTATTCATATCAGTTAAGCCATCATATAAACTCTTGTTAAAGTTTAAGGAATTCCATTCAAGACTTGATTGATAGCAAATAGATTTTGAATCTTGAGGAAAAAAGAAGAAGGAGCAAGGATCAAATCATAATGTTGCCACACCTATATTCATCCTTGAATTTGGTTTGCTTGAGTAGGTTATACACTAAGAAATTTACGATATTATTTATGCTTATGAAGAATTGGAATGTCTAGGATGAATGATAACTAAGGTCTTATATTAATCAAATTTTGAGAAAGAGAGTGAGAGAGAGAGAAGAAAAGCATTAAGATAAAGTTTGAGAGAAAAGTGACAATTAGAGAGTGTAGTGGAACTTTTAGGATTTAGGATGATTAAGGCTCAAAATTCAAAGGGGTAAAAAACAAGCTTACTAGACCTGAAGGAGTTAAGTCTGACCTATAGTGGTTTAATAGTTTCAAAAGTACCACACACTAAAGATAAGGGAAAGGCACTTAAAATTAAGGAATCACTCAAGAAGGATATTTTGATTAAGTAGCTAAAGAAGGCTTTTGCTTAAATGTCAGTTTGGGACTTGCTAATTAGTTTTTAAGAATATCATCGTAGAGTAGCCCAAGCTCTATCTGAAATCTAAGTATCCATTCTTGTCATACCTCAAGAATTTTTATATCTCTTATAAGGAAAGAAGAAGAAGATTATTTCTTTCAAAAACCATGAGTTACCTATTGAAGGAAAAAGTCACAATAGGCCTATGTTTATTTGAGCAAAAGTGAATGGTAAGAAGACATTGTGTATTATGGTGGATGATAGGTTATCTCTTTGTGTATTCACACTTAGGATCCTGGTTGGTTTAAAGATCAAAGAGGCTGATCTTACTCTATCAAATTTGAAGAAATATGCTTATAACAATATCACAAGAAAGCTAAAAGGAACTTTTGGAGCCGAGGTGACAATAAGGCCTATTATAGATGATGCCACATTTACCGTGCTGGACATTCTAATTAGCTTCGGTATTTTGTTAAAAAGGCATTAGTTCTATAACTTAGGTAGGTGTTTACTTTGCTCTAGATGATCAAATTCCCCTATGATAGAGGAATGGTGACCATCAAGGCTTCTCGAGATAACATTATAGCTTCTATATGAATTACTGATCAGCCAATAATTGGGTTTTATATAGCCGGGATTAATACTAATGATTGGGTGAATCTAATATTTTTTAGGATTAAGAAGAAGTGAGATTATTTACTTAGAGCTAGTTTGGGGAAGAATTTGCAAGGTTTACCAACACTTATAAAGACTACGGTTTAGTCTTATCAGTCTAAGAAAGGATTGGGCTATAATGAAAAAGGGTAGTTGTAATGCCCATAAGTTGGGGCTTTATGAATAGTACCTTTGAGGCTTAAATAGTGCTTTGGGAGCTTAGACACCTACGTAAGGCCAAAATTAGTGTGTACTAGTCATGAAACTTTGAAGGGCTAGAAAATGGGTAAAACAAATGAATTAAAAAATTTAGCAGAACTAATAATTCATTTTAGGCCATAAGCAAGTGAATCGTAGCCTTAGATAGACTTATGTTAGGAATGACCTAGGATGTGTCTGGATAGACATAAAAATATCATACCCTAAAGATTAAAAATTTCAATCTATATATTGGTGAAGGAATTTTAATTTTATAAGGTCATTCGGTAATTTTTCAAAATTTCTCGATTTTACGTGTGATTAGTTAACCCACTTACTAATACAATTTGAACCTAAAATTTCACGAGTCCTTAAATGGGCATAATTAAGGATTTTTAAAATAAACATGATAATTTTTAGAGGTTCAAATGAATTTTTAAAATTGCCCCAAGTGTAGACACCTCACTTTTGACATGTGATGATAACCAGAGATAAATTCTCAAGCATAGCACAAAGTCATTAAGAGGTAGGTCCGCACGAACTTACTACGTGAACAGGCTAAGATCCAGCCCACAAAGCCTATGAACTGGCATACCAAAAGCTTGGTCTATAAAGACTAGTACAAATAAGTTCGCACAGACCTATCAATGAAAAAAACACTCCGAAGGTAGAATTCTACCTATTCAGTCTAGAAGCCAGAATCCCACTAAGATTAGGACTCCTTTCTAGACAAAAATAGGAAAACCTAAAAAGGCTAAATATATACACTTCTCTACATCAATAGAGAGGAGGAGGCTAAAAAATTACAATCTAAAAAATGCATTCAAATATTAAAAAGCATCTAAAAAATTGTGAGAGCTTGAACTAAAAGCAATTCAAATCATCTTCACTTGAACCTCAAGACTTTTGTGCTATTGTTTGAAAAGACTTCTTGTTCAGGTAATATCTGAGGTTTGATGCATGTTCCTTGATGTTTTACAAGCCTATGATCTCTAAAATTGATACATAAGTGAGGTGGTACTTTATTATCCCCACTTCCATTCATAATGAGTAAGCCATCATAGCAATATGTAGGATGTAGAATTGATTATTACAGCCAATGCTAAGCATGTTGTATTGTGTTAATAATCATCACATGAATTTGATCATATGTATGGTTAGGTCCACATGGACTTAGTTCTTTTAGGCACAAGCATGATAAGTTAGTTCGCACAAAATTATTTTCCTTATGTGAATATGACAAATTGGTCTACACGGACCTATATCCAGAGAGCATGATTTTGTGTTTTAATGCTAATTGATAAATATGAATCATTATGCTCATTTATTGATGTTATATGTGAAGGCATGTATATATGTGTAAAGGATTGATAGGTAGTCCCCACAGACTCCCTGTCATAAGGGCTATAGTCTGCTTAGACTTGTATATGATCAATTGTACAATAGCTCTTTGGAATATACTTTGTTTATACAATCAATTGTTTTAGATTCATATGTTTTAAATATGTTCATATTCTATTTATTATACATTAATGGTTCTATAACATCGATTTAACTTTGTTTGACTTTGTTGTCATATGAGTTGTTAACTGGATTTTGCTTGTTTAATAAAAATTGTGATGGATATGACTTACCTCCTAGAGATGGTCTGCATGGACTAAAATGAGATCTCCAGAACATCCGCACGAACTAGACAATGCAAAAGTGGGACCATTTTAGTGCTATAACCTATTTCCTTTGGTTATGTACTTATTATGTATTCTAGCCTATTTTGGGGTTGTAATAGCTAGTAAACAACTTATTTTACATGCTAAAACCTAACTTTCACATCCAATGATTTTATATAATTAATTTGTGTTTTCTAATAAAATGAATTTGTATTTCCTTAATCAAAAGTCACGTGAAAAATGCATTTCAATAAAGGCCAATCTCCTAGAGATGAGAGTTAGGCAAATACCACCAATTCCTATGGAATTATGGGTAATTGTTAGGTCATTTAACAATTAATAAATGACCCATTTTTTGGATGTACATATATGTTGTATTTTGTAAATATTGCAATTTACTTTCTTTTGTATGCAAAAGTCATATGATTTAATTAAAGAATAGTGTATGCTTGATTGGTAAAGGATTGATAAATGTTACAATATACATGGACAACAAATTAGAAGGGCATGAATAAGATCTAAAATTCCAAAACTTTTTAGTATAGAAAATCAGAGGTCCTGGTGTAGAGGCTAGGTGGTAAGTCCACTAACCACTCTTAATCCCGATAAAAACATCTGAAATCTCTACAGTGGTGACTCTGCTAGGGATTAAGAAATTTTAATTTGAGAGTGCCTAAATTATATGTCATCCAAATATTCTAATCTTTAATCAGTCTCATGTATTACACTTCTTATAAATTGTGTCCCTTTTACCTTAGATGGTGTTATGAACCATGACTCCATTTTCATTCAAGAATAGAGAAATGCTAGCATATCCATCACTCATAAGCCTCGTACCTTTGGGTATATGAAAAGGTGAACTAATCAGTCGCTATTATCCTTGATTGGAAAGACCCGCTTGTGGGAGCCAATAAGCCTTTTGACCGAAACACTAGCCCATATAGTCAAGCTTAGCAACTTCCCCTAGGTTGTATCACCATAAGTGTGTGCGATTGTATTTTTTATTACTATATAAACCTATTACATATTAGCCTTATTCGAAGTGGGGGCAAGCCCATTATGCCTTTTTTCTAGGATGGGCCCACCCTAATTTCACATCAAATAAGACATAAATGTCTTAAAGCCACCATTTTTGCTTGCACTTTAAATATAAGAGGTTATTGGGCCTATCAAGCCCATGTTCAAATTTATGCATCCCCCGATGATGCTTAAGAAAGCTCACCTAGGAAAAATGACTAAAACTATGTGTGTGGGAGTAATATGGTTGGAAGGCTCATTACTTGTGTTTGTCTTTTGTA